>QFDD01007594.1:0-13837 GCA_006871305.1 Vachellia collinsii
AAAATAATGCTATAGAAGCTTATCTCTTTTATTTTACTTACTCTTTGCCTCGGGCATTCACTTTTCTCTTGGAAGCTTGTAACCTAGCATGGTTAGTCACTGATAGGTGAGATTCAAAGAATCTCAATAGCAAACAATTACTATTCAAACAGTCAAGTTATACTTCCATCATTTACTTATTAACAAGTAGCATTGCCAAGGCTTATACATAGCAAGAACATATATGTAAAATATAGAATTGTCAATCATGGCCATGAAACAATTCAATGAGTCATTCACATGTTCAAGATAAACTAACTATTCAACTCATGGCAAACTAGGAAGTATAACAACATATAAACACAACTTAAATGTAAGAATGGGTATAGTCGCTACCTTTAAGCTTTATTAGCTTTTCTCTTGCTTTTCTTTTCTTTCCATCATCATGCATGATTATAAATGTGTAATATTAACATGCCATGAAACATTAACAAAACCTTACTTCATCATTAAAGCATTCAATGCACAAGGCCAAGGCACATCAAGTTTTGCATAGCTACAACCATGCACAAGTAAGGTTTACATGTCATAGGGCTACAACCCACATCAATCATGGCCAAACAACATACAGAACAATCAAATGCAATGTAAATGTGAAACTTAGAGAATTTGCTACCTTGATAATTTGACTTTCCAATTTGATTCAAATGGCTTCCCTTTTCAATTGGTAACTCCACCTTGAAATTTACAACTCCTACATATACCATAATGCATTTGGCATTAATAACAAGCCATTACTATAGCACTTAACAATTTATAAAACCCTTTCTTGACAACTTAGGATCATAACTTTCCATCTTTGTCAAAATTAATTCCAATGCCTCCAAAATTGTTTTCGTACTTATACCCTACACAATTTTGCCTTCTAAATCTATTGGAAGCATCAAAATTATCAAAAACACATTCTTTCCTCAAGATATACAGCTGGTCGAAATTATGCTTCAATTGGCAATAATATGATTTTTCAACTTCTCTTTCCATCCACATCCTTGATCTTGCTCCTAAACCACTTCCAAATCATTATTTAACACAAAATCAATCCTCCACATACAAGATTAATTTTGTGCAGCACCTCCTTGTAGCGTTTAGAATTCCAAGAATTCATATAATCATCAAACTAATTCAATCCAATCATCACATAAACAAGATTTAATGACATGATTAAGCTTTAATCCCTCATTAATCCTTCATTAATATATTACTAGTCATAGATTAATTAATCACTAATCAAGGAAATTAGAGATTGAAAGAAATTAAACTAACCTTAATCTTGCTCTTAATCCTTGATTAGGCACCTCAATCTCTTTCTCTCCCCTCCTCCTTCTCTTTCTCTCTCTACAATTAATTTTGTAAGAGTATCCACTCTTGCTAAGATTGAAGGGAGAGGAGGGGGTATTTATAGGCATCCAACTTGCTAAATGCCCTTGAACTTGCACATATTTACAAGAGGTGTTGGCTTAATCTTGACCCTTGATTTCATCCTCCTTTCCAAATGGACAAATCTCATGCATCAAGAGTGTGATCTTGCCAAGTGTCCATGTGACTCACTATCAAAAGTGTGATCTTGCCAAGTGTCCATGTGACTCACTATCAAAAGTGTGATCTTGCCATGTCTCCATGTGACTCACCACTTGTGATGTCACAAAGCTATCATCCTATCATGTGGGTCCTTTGTACTAAGAAAGGATTTCTACTCTCATATTTTCCACCACATAATCATAACATATGGTTCACTTGTATTCTTTGAGTAAAGAGAACACAAGTGGCATTATGAAAGACCATAGAATTTGCTTTATGCAAATATAGTTAATTTATCTATCTATAAAGACACTTTATCGGATCAGAAATACTTTTTCGGAGTTCCCTGATCACTTGACAAGTTTAGGGTCATTAAAAATTCCCTAAATTCATCTATTACTCCCATAATTTTTCGTTCCTTAAATTACTTTCTAGAATGCCTTTAACTGATTTTTTTTGAAGAAAATGCAAATTCGGGGTTTTTCCAGCCCATTTTTTCTTTCCGATCCAAGAAACTGTTTTTGACTTTCTCTTATAAACAATTTTATAAATTACTAAAATTTCCAAACTATTTTTCTACCTTCTCAAATTAGATATTTGAGGCCTTTGGATGCTTTAAACAATTATATTTGACTAATTATTTATTAAATAGTCAAAATTAAATAATCTTTAAAATTCATGTAAATGGTATTTTTGTCATTTTAACTTAAACCATGTCTCAATTACTGATCAGTGAGTTTTTCTCTATCTTTTGGGGCTCTGTGAAATTTTCTGATATTATGTTCAAACTTTGACCAAAATACCCTTTGACTTTTTCAAATTTACTAAAATGCCATTACTTTTCCAAAATGACCATTTTACCCTTATTTTTTCTATATTTTGGAAAATGACATTTTTACCCCTCCTTTTCTTTGTACGTCCACATTTAGTCTTTTCTTTCACTTTCAAGACCTTTAATTCCTCTGTAGCTACTTGTTTAGCCTTTATCCTCAATTACGAAAAAATTGAGGGTATTACACCTAGGGCACAATTTCCAACATTTAGACTGCACAAGCCTCTTGGAGTTGGCAATGCTTTCTACAAGACGTTTGGACCAAGAAATGAATGTTCCTATTGCTTGGCTAACACTACCGACCTCCTTGGTAGGAAATGACATTTTTGCATTTGATTGACCTTCCTGAATTGTTTCCACCATCACCTTAACTTTGTCCTTCTGAATTTGTTGGTGGTCAATTGTTGTAACATTAGGGTGCATGGGACCATCAACAACAATACGCGTTAGCTTGTCCAAGTACAAGAAACAAACGATTCCCTTCTGTTTTGTGGGTCTTGGCTCAGGGTCAACAGTTGGTGCTTTGAATTATTGTAGCCCTTCCCACTTTTAACAAGTGGTGAATCCTACAACATTGAAAGAAGAAAAAAAGTCAATAAGAATGTTGCCAAATTAAAGGAGCTATTATTTGAATTAGCAATTGTAATTACCTGTGAAGGCTCAGTCCCTAATGTGAGTTGCCCACCAAGGATGCTATACTTGAACTCATCAAATTGCAACTTGAATACAAGTTATAGATCACCGAGGGTTTGAGTGTGGCATTTGTTGAGATCTTTGCTTCAACTTGATGTTGTTCCTCTTCCAACTGTGCATCTAGCACATCTTTTGAAACTACGTTGGAAGAGGTGTTGCATGAAGATGGGCCAAAGTACTTCTTTATGCTCATGCCCTTTCCAACCCCACAACACATTTGGGTGATTTGGCTTCCCAATAGCTATTTTTAATATATCGTCTTCCACTAGGAGTAAAAGAACCTTGGAAAGCCTACTCCTGTAAATCCTACCAAAAAGTAACAAATTCATCAAAAATCAATTTTTCTTACAACATTAAAGCACATTAACACTTTAATTTAATAACTTATAATTCGTTGAACAAAACAATAGCGTCTAGAGTGATGTACTGAATCCCTTTGACCCTTGCTGCCTTTCATTTTGCTTGGTGACAAGGGGGGTTCTTGGGATGTAGGAGAAGTGCTAGGTCGGACTCAACAGAGGTTGATCCTTAGACCGGCTGCTCATCAACCATTGCTCCAATTCCTTGTACCTCATTCAAGATATAAAGTTTTTATATACATTTTTGTCTGTCTCTCTGCATTCTTCTATCTCAATTTCTATAAAACAATTTTATAGAGGACAAAGTTAGCTCCATGACTCAAAAGCACAATGAATCAGGTCATTAAGCAAAGAAATATACCTAAAATTTAGGGTCCTTGAATCTCTCCTATACTTCATCATTGATGAAGGAGTAAACATCCTTTAAATGTAGATGTCTCTTCTTTACTCGATGTACTCTCTAATGAGCTTGGCATTAAAATCCCTCCATCTATCATCAGATCACTTCTTCACCACTTTCTTCATCTCCTCAGTAGTAGGGAAGTTGTATATAAGCTGCAAACAAGCATACAAGCAAGTTAAATTTAAATAAATATTAAAGAATAGTATGAAGAAGTGCAAGTTTGGATTGACCAAAATATCCCGCCATATCTGGTCCTCAGCTCCTCATTGACCTTCTCCAATCATTCATCAATATGTTGATCTTATACCATTATAGAAGACAAAGGTAGATGTCAAACTGCGATGGATTCTCACATATCGGTGTGAAGTTCACATCACATGCAACCTTCAACTATTGTGGCTCTTTGATAGCATCCTAAGTGAGACATCCTTCGTCTGAGTCACAACTTCGGTCCATCTCCTCTACCCCTTGGCCTAGGGTCACTCATCAAAAGGCAGTGGAGAGGGCTGCCACTAAATTCAGGTAGAGTCTCCCCTTAAATCAAACATCCACTAAATTTTAAATAAAATACTTTTAAATACAAAAATCATTATAACATTCAATAAAGCTAACCACAAGAAGAAATCATAATCTCAACAATTAAACAATGTTTTAGCAATTGAAGGCTATCTAGAGTAACAATTTTGTGTTCAAAATGATAACTCAAACGAAGTTTGTTTACCAAGAAATTTTTTCGGTAACTTTCCCAATACCCAAAGTTCTTATATGAATCAATTTCTTGTCCAAATAGCTTTCACATTGCCTGTAGAAAAAATAGGCCAAAAATCGAATTACAAATCACAAAAATTATAAAACCAAATTGATCTTAAATATAGTCAACAATACATGTTCTACCAATTATTTCAACAATATCCAATACAAATAAGTTACTTTTAATGCTGATAAAACAAAGAAGAAAACACAATCACAATGCAATATAGCCAATAAATGAAATATGCAACATTCCAAATTGGTAAACCAATCAAACGTCAATGAAGGGTAAAAATAACAGTTCAAACTAAAATAATCATGCCCATAACAATCTATTTCATATTGCCAACAAAAAAGTACAAAGAGGAGCAAAACCAAATGGAAAACGCTTGGAAAGATGTTCACACATACAGTTTTGATGATGATGGTGAAGGTGACATCGAACAAAGGAGGCAATGGCTGGAAATGGTGGGGAAACACCAGTAAAAGCCATAGGAACAATCCAGAGAAGAGGTGGGTTACGAGAGGGGGACCACGACTTAGTGCTTTATAAGTCTTGTATAGTCTACAACTGTCAAAGAGACGAAGGCACCAATATTAAATTTAAAAACCTTTCACCTTTAGTCATTGGTTATTTAAATATGTGACGTCTTTAGAATTTATAACATTGCATATCTATATAACCGACGACCACTGTCCAACATTTTCATTTTCATAGGTAATGGTTGGCTAACTATAGTCATCGGTTATTTGTAATTAACCGGTGATTAATATCATGAATATTAAAAGTCTTGTCTACTGAGACATTACAACCTTTAGTCATCGGTTAAAAACATAACTGATGGTCCGAACCCAATGGGAAAGATCCCAAGAACCCACAGCTAATCTGAAATATACACACCCCAAGAATGCTAAACAAAGGTTGATGATCCACTTGAACCCTTGAACACGAAAGAACAAGGACCCGAAGTGATGGAAGATGCCACAAGGATGATGAAGCCTTGATAAGTCAGTTAGTTCAATGAAGAACCATAGAAAGAATCCACTCTCAAGTTTAAAGTTGCAATCTTGCAAACTCAATTCAAAAACATAAACTGATTTAATCTGATTTCAAGAATGAGGAGTACAATGTATTTATAGAGGTTACATTCTAAAATCATATCCTAAAAAAAAGGATAAAATTCAATTTAAAATCTAAATAGATAAAATTCAAACTTTGAAATTGATAACTATCCTAAAATCTAGGGATAAGGATATTCAAAAGAATATCTTCTATCCAATCATATCTAATTCAAATTACAAATTTTCGCATAAAAGAAATAAATTAAAGATAATAAACAATTTAGGCCCAAAATGTGATTATTTAAGCCCAAATGAGCCCTTCTATGTACATGATCCAAGCCCTTCAATATGAAGCCTCCAAGCCCAAAATATGATCTACATGTCCATTTTCAGCGCAAATCACATTAATGACGTCCTTGGAGTCTTCCTTCTCATTTGTTGCTCCAAATACCATTTGCTTTGTTAAAACCTCTTGCACAAGCCCATTTAATGCTGCCTTCATTCTTTTGGCTCTTGCCCTTGCAATTAGTTCACTTGAAATTTCAAAAGGCTTATTTGAATTTGATGCGATCCCAAAGGATCGCATCATTTCCTCTCTCCTCAAAGAGATTCGTCCTCGAATCTTCAGCATGTGAAGAAAATAATTGGTGCAAACCCAATGGGAAAGATCCCAAGAACCCACAGCCAATCTAAAATATACGCACCCCAAGAACGCTAAACAAAGGTTAACGATCCACTTGAACCCTTGAACACGGAAGAACAAGGACCCGAAGTGTTGGAAGACGCCACAAGGATGATCAAGCCTTGATAAGTCTGTTAGTTCAATCAAGAACCCTAGAGAGAAATCCGCTCTCAAGTTTAAAGATGCAAGAATGCAATTCTTTAACTCAATAACATAATCTGATAATCTGGTTTCAAGAATGAGGAGTACAATGTATTTATAGAGATTACATTCTTAAATCATATTCTAAAGAAAAGATAAAATTCAATCTATAATCTAAAAAGGTAAATTCAAACTTTGAAATTGATAAATATCCTAAAATCTAGGGATAAGGATATTCAAAAGGAATATCTTTTATCCAATCCTATCGAATTCAAATTACAAATTTCGCATAAAAGATATAAACTAAATATAATAAGTAATTTAGGCCCAAAATGTGATTATTTAAGCCCAAATGAGCCCTTCTATGTATAGCCCATGGTCCAAGCCCTATAGTTTGAAGCCTCCAAGCCCAAAATATGATCTACATGTCCATTTTCAGCCCAATTCAATTTAATGACGTCCTTGGAGTCTTCTTTCTCATTTGTTGATCCAAATGACATATGTTTTGTTAAAACCTCTTGCACAAGCCCATTTAATGATTCTTTAATCTTTTTGGCTCTTGGCCTTGCAATTAGTTCACTTGAAATTTTAAAAGGCTCGTTTGAATTTGATGCGCCCTGTTGGATCGCATCAATAATAGCCTAATGCTGCTTGAGGATAAAAATTTTTCAGGTGGCTTCTTAGGAAACAAGTCCAAGAAAACCTGCAATAGACTAGAATCATAATGAAAAGAATTATCAACATCATTAGTTACTAAGGAATTATCCTTGTAATAATTCTGAATTTCACTTTTCTCACAACTCTTTTCATACTTCTTTTCTCTCAACTCATAACTCTTTGTTACTCTCTTTATTTTCAGAACACTCTATACTCTCAATATCCTTTTCTCCTTCAAACAGAGCTTTTCTCTCTATAACATTCTCACAAAACTCACCCCCCACTTGTAATTTGATCTTTCTTTTCATCTTTTAGGGGATCTTCTTCAACCACACTGTCAATAGTTGGAATAATAATTTCTTCCTCTATACATTTTTCTGCATAATTTTCAGCATTCAATTCTCTTTCAACAATAAGATCAGTACTTGGAATAACAATTTCTTCTTCTGTATATTTTTCCTCATGATTTTGAAGATTTACTTCTTCCTCCTCCTTGATTGTATCTATAATAGGGGCAGTGACAATCACGTGTTCAATCTCCTTTGAATTTGATCTATTTTTTAAAAAAATTCTCTTGCTTGATTTTGCGCTCATGCTCAACAACTAGATGAACCAAATCTCTGATATCCATGAACCTCCACCACTTTACGAAATTGGCTAATTCAGCATTAAGCCCACATACAAAATGATCCTTAGTGGCCCTTGGAGTTTCCTTCACATGAGTTCTTATCATAGCTAACTCCAACTCTTGAAAATATACATCAACACACATGGAGCCTTGTTTCAACTCTTTCAACCCTCTTTTGAAGTTTCCTTTTGACTTGGATTTATGGCTTGACATCCAATGTTCTGCATCATCAGCCATTCTTTGATGCCCTGAGACCAAGATGGTGCAAACCCAATGGGAAAAATCCTAAGAACCCACAGCCAATCTGAAATATACGCATCCCAAGAACGCTCAACAAAGGTTGATGATCCACTTGAACCCTTTAACACAAAAGAACAAGGACCCGAAGTGTTGGAAGATGCCACAAGGATGATCAAGCCTTGATAAGTCTGTTAGTTCAATGAAGAACCATAGAGAGAATCCACTCTCAAGCTTAAAGTTGCAATCTTGCAAACTCAATTCAAAAACATAAACTGATTTAATCTGATTTCAAGAATGAGGAGTACAATGTATTTATAGAGGTTACATTATGAAATCATATCATACAAAAAAGGATAAAATTCAATCTAAAATCTAAAACGATAAAATTCAAACTTTGAAATTGATAACTATCCTAAAATCTAGGGATAAGGATATTCAAAAGAATATCTTCTATCCAATCATATCTAATTCAAATTACAAATTTTCGCATAAAAGAAATAAACTAAAGATAATAAGTAATTTAGGCCCAAAATGTGATTATTTAGGCCCCAAATGAGCCCTTCTATGTATAGCCCATGGTCCAAGCCCTTTAATATGAAGCCTCCAAGCCCAAAATATAATCTACATGTCCATTTTCAGTGCAAATCACATTAATGACGTCCTTGGAGTCTTCTTTCTCATTTGTTGTTCCAAATACCATGTGCTTTGTTAAAACCTCTTGCACATGCCCATTTAATGCTTTCTTAATTCTTTTGGCTCTTGCCCTTGCAATTAGTTCACTTGAAATTTCAAAAGGCTTATTTGAATTTGATGCGTCCTTTTGGATCGCATCAACCGATGACTAATATTACATAAAAAGTTGTCAATTACAATCACAATTGACGACTTATATGACACATTTTTTATTCTTCTAAACACTGCATAATTAAGGCGTCGGTGGTTTACGTGACCGATGACTTGTGTAATGAATATTTAATTTATTTTCTCACTTGTGCTCTTTGGTTGTTGGTTATTGTTGGCAACCGACATGTGTTTCAAACTTCAATTTTATTACAAAAATGTCACGCCTTTTTTATGACGTTGGTTTCCATTTTAACCGACATTAGCAGGCAATGTTAAATCACTATATGTTATAAATATTATTATGTGGATGTTCATATCTTCCATTATCCCCAATTATCTTTTATATCCCCTTATTATCTCATGTAATTTTTTATATTGATTTACACTATTGTTGTAAATCCATGCCTATATATGTAAGGCATCACATATGTACTATACACTTTTGATATAATAAATAAGAGCGGCCTTTTTATCGCTTGTTTCTCTTCTTTTAAGATTCATAACATGTTATCTATCACACCTCTTTTATTACCTCTTTGTGCTCATTAGAGACCAATTTTGAACCACTTTAATACCGATCATAACACAAAATTGATGGAATGGAAATTCTTTTCCTGAATTACTGTTCACAAGTTACTATTCACTTGGTAAATTCATAAATTTTGATGAAATTTGAAAATTTATAACTGATTCTATAAAAATCAAAATGAAGTAATCCAAGTCTCTAATTGAAGCCTATTCAATTCTCTACAGGGAACAAATACTAATTTGTCCAATTTCTTGACCATTTATTACAGAATTCATTAAGAAAAACTATTTATTTAGTCAGTTTTACAGATTTTTTTTTCTAACTTTGGACAGCCAGAACTTTTTACACATAAATCCAATTCCAATGAACTTTAGCTCATTTTAAAGCTTGCAATGAGTACCACTTTTTTGAAAAGGTTTGTGCCAATTGAATTCCATTTGCCCAGTTTCACTATGACCTCAACTTAGGTGACTGATAAGGGTGTTGGCCCATTTTCACCACTTTAACATGCTTACTTGTTGACTTTTCATGCATACCACATTTCCATATAATAAACTGATTTGCTTGGCATATCTATTTCATAAATATAAAGTAGGCATCATGGTTGAGGTTTAGTTACATAAGTCAACAAAAAAATTTCCATCATCCATCATTTACATATTTTCAACCTCAAAGTCATACATATACTTGTATTCCTTCAATACTAGGTCTCCACCATCTTGCCCTTGTCTTTTAGTTGAACTTTTCCCTAGAGAATGTTATTTTTTGGGAGCATGAGATTTCATGGAAATCCTTATAGCAAAATCACTATCACATACATTAACATGCATGATTATCATTTATTTACTGCATAACCATGCATGAACATATTATGCCACAATTTTAAAAACACTTTGCACATAGTCATGACATGTTATAACCAAAGCATCTCATGTTCACATAACACATAAATAACATACAATATGGCACAAATGATAAATAACAACTAATGACAATATTAATATAACAGTTAGTAACTTTTCTACCTTAAACTCTTAACTTTGCACTTGACTTGAATGATTTCCTTCTTGCCCTTTGGTAACTTTCGTTTGCAAATTAAACTTCTACACATATCATAATGCATTTGGAATCAATGAACAACCATCGCAATGCATTATAACACTATAAAACTCCCTAAAACTTCTCTTAAACTTTAAGGGTCCTAAAACCCTTAACTTTTCCAATTTCAATTCTATTGCTTTCAAACTTATTTTCTCACTTCTATCTACACAATTTTGGATTTTAAATCCATTGGAAACATCAAAAACACATTCCTTCCCCATGATCTCCAGCTGGTTGAAACACACAAGAATGAAGGGCAAAGTGATTTTTCAAGTTTTTTATCCATAAACTTACATAATCTTGTCCTTGAACCACTTTCCATAAATTATTTAACACAAAATCACTCCTCCCCCTACATGTAGAAATTCAGACAGCCCTTCCTCACTAGGGTTCCAAATCCAAAAATTTATACAACCATCCAACAAGCACAAAACAACCACCAATCAACTCCGAATCATGCATAGAGTTTTTTTCTACCAATTATTTATTCTAACTCCCTCTGTTTCTTACTTTCTCTCTCAAGAACCTAAACTTCCAGCAGCACATATACACCATTTTTCACAAAGCTAAACCACTAGGATTGAAGAGAAAGGCTTAGAATCAAGAAATATGGAAGATTTGATGGTTGGAACTTACCTATACCTTGGATTTGGCTTGAAATTCTTCCTCTCCTTCTTCTCCACCTCTTAGCCTCTCTCTCTCTCTCTCTCTATCTTTTTAGATGCTGCCCGAAATATGGGTTGTTTGGGAGGCCATGGAGCCCTTAATACAACAATTATAACGTGTTAATTGATGTGGGTCCCACTTGCACTCATAAAGTAACTTTACACTAATATATTCTACCACTTGTTTATGATATTTTTACCTACTTTTTGCTCTTGAAATAAGACTAATACAAGTGGCAAGCTTATGTCCCCACATCTTTCTCTCCAAAAACTTTAAGTTCCATAAAGCGACTTTATGATATCCAAAATATTTTTTGGGAAACCCCTGATAACTTGACAATTTTAGGGTCATTAAAAATTCTTGAAATTCATCTAATAGCATGATCTTTCTTTCCTCAATTTTTTTTCGAAAATGCCTTTAATTAATTTTCAAATGAAAACCCTAATTCAAGTATTTTCGTGTCTTTTCCTTTCATTCCGACAAATTGTTTCTGATTTTCTCTTGGAAATAATTTTATAAATTTCTATAATTTCTTGGTTATTTTCTCTTATTTTGAAATTAGATATTTGAGACATTTGGATATTTTAAATAATTATATTTTTCTAAAAATTTACTAAATTGCCAAATATTAAATAACCTTCAAAATTTCCCGTAAAGGTTATTTTTATCATTTTAACCTTAACCAGACCTCAATTACTGATATGTGATTTTTTTTCTATCTTTCCACACAATGGGTCATTTTCTTATATTTTGGTGAAAATTACAAAAGTACCCTTTGACTTTTCTCAAAATTACCAAAATGTCATCGCTTTTCCAAAATGACCATTTGGTCACTATTTTCCAAAATAATACTTTGATCCCTACTTTATTTCATTTTCTTTTACTCTTTAGGCTCTTACTCAATTTGTAGCCACCCATTTAGCCTTTATTCTAATTTACAGTAAACACGAATATTACACTATCAACATGAGACTCTACACACGAGCTAGGTTCATAATATATGCTACATTGCTTATTTGTTTTGATACTTTTATATTTATGCTTTCCCATGCATTATATTTAAATAGAAATTTATAATCTAAGTTTTTCATTACTTTAAGTTTTGTTCCCAAAGGCTTAGACTAAATCAAAAGGTTATTTGAAGTCTACGATTATGCACTTAATATGCTTTTAACATGTGCTGATCTCATATAAGAAAGAATAAAACTTTTATTTAAGGAAGCTATAGGATCATAAAAGATAGAAGTTGCTAAAGTTTATTTTTAAGTTTCCATCTTTTCTTCGAATCTTGAACATATGTATCTACTCCCCCACTCTTGTTGATGTTAATTTGAAGAACCCAAAAATCAATTTTATTTTGAAATCAAATTTATACTGAACATCTTAAAATCACTTTGAATATGTTTTTAGCATTTATTTTCTAATCCCTTAGAGGCTACTTTTTATTTCTTTTTCTCTGGACGAGAGGAGGATAAAACTTTGACGCCTCCAATTAGAGACCTTAACTATTTGAGATCATCACATAAACTAGAATTAGTCAACTTGATTAAATCTCAAAAACTCCCACTTGAGTTACTGTTCAATTGGAAACTTGGAATTTTGGCCCAACATTGAAAATTCACAACTAATTCTAGAAAAATTTAAAGGAAGTGATTCAAGTCTCTAATGAAAGCTTGTTCAATTCCTTATACGGGAAAAATCCTCATCAGAACAAGTTAAAAGCTTACATCATATTAAACCATGTGAAATTTCACTATTCATTTAGTCAAAACTTTGGGATTTTGCTGCGATGAACTTTGGGTTTCACTACAGCGAACTTCTTAAACCTCAAATGAATTTGCTCTTTGACCATGTTCGTTCTGGCAAACTTTATTGTTCACGGTGGCAAACTCTTTCAGAATGACAGAATTCATCCTCTCGGGTCTACTTCGCAAGGGCAAAACCTAGACTTCACCAGGGTGAACGCTGCTGCTGTCATTTTTCTGGTTTCTAGCATAACTTGGAAAATGAATAATTTTTACACATGAGTCCAAACTAAGCAATCTATGGTTCTTTAGAAAACTATGACAAGATCTACTTGGAAGCAAAATCTCATGGCAGTTGGACTTCATTTGGTCATTTTATCCCATTTTATCACAATTAAAGGCTTTTGGACCCTTTTATGGTCAAGTTGCATGCTCTTTTGGTGCGAACCCAATGGGAAAGATCCCAAGAACCCACAACCAATCTAAACTATACGCACCCCAAGAACGCTAAACAAAGGTTAACGATCCACTTGAACCCTTGAACACGGAAGAACAAGGACCCGAAGTGTTGGAAGACGCCACAAGGATGATCAAGCCTTGATAAGTCTGTTAGTTCAATCAAGAACCCTAGAGAGAAATCCACTCTCAAGTTTAAAGATGCAAGAATGCAATTCTTTAACTCAATAACATAATCTGATAATCTGATTTCAAGAATGAGTAGTACAATGTATTTATAGAGATTACATTCTGAAATCCTATCCTAAAGAAATGATAAAATTCAATCTTAAATCTAAAAAGATAAATTCAAACTTTGAAATTGATGAATATCCTAAAATCTAGGGATAAGGATATTCAAAAGAATATCTTTTATCTAATCATATCTAATTCAAATTACAAATTTCGCATAAAAGATATAAACTAAAGATAATAACTCATTTAGACCCAAAAT
>QFDD01007595.1:0-14514 GCA_006871305.1 Vachellia collinsii
ACTGTGCATTTCAACTTGAGGAAGGCACATATATTTAGTGAAAAACCTTGTCTGCGAGTACAGCTCTCCGTCTGGTATTTCCAGGTTTTGCAATGACACTCACTTTACCCTATGAAGCAGCACCAGGAAGGCAAATGTCACACAGCAAATTAGAAGTGGATCCCAGCTAAAGTGAAAAATGTTACACATGCAGATGTAAGATTTGTATTGAGAATATTCCAAAAATTATAGCTTGCCGAATATTTATCGATGTGCTTAACTAACGAGGTTTCTTATTTTCATTGCTCAAGTGATTAGAATACAAATGTGAACTTGGGATTAGGACGGCTATCATGTAACCGAAATAATATCAGAGGCTGAGACTTAAAAAATTATTTAGCCACATTTCGGCACTAAAAGACTTGTTTTCAAATTATTATTATTATTAATTTAGAATTTTTACATTAAGCATGAAAGAAAATCTTCAATAAAAAAGACTCAACATTGAAGGATTATATTCAGTACCTTAAGGGTAACACCTACCTCAAACCATACATCGCCTGCCACTTTAACACTGTCATCAATGCTAGGAATTGTCTTGAACCGACTCAAGAAGTTGCCTTCACCGGATTTAATGAATATAATGAATCATGTAGCAGATAGAGAGGAATACTTACATACTTTCGGAGTGCCACATCATCCATATTCTACTCAATGAAAATATTCCAAGTGTTTTCTATTATGAATTCCATATATCCCATAACTTTCTCCTAATTAGTTCTCTTTTTCCATACACTACAAAAAAAAGGACATTTGTAGCGGTTTCAAAAACCGCAACAAAATCTATAACTTATAGCGGTTTTAAACTAATTTGCCGTGGAAAATAAGCGTTTGCTACGCTAGCAATTTAGTAGCGGTTTAAAAACGCGACAAAATGTGGTGCGAATGACCCTCCAAAATTGTAGCGTACATTTGCAGCGGTTTTTTTGAAAAAAAGCGCGGTAAAATACGAAGGGTCACAACTTTATAGCGGTTAACAAAACCGCTACAAAATAAACTGATGCAAAATTGAAACGTCACGTATTTCCCTTCCATTTAGTAGCGGTTTTTGTAAAACCGCTACTAATTTACGTGTTTTCCGAGAAGTGATCATATTTTGCAGCGGTTTGAGCAGCGGTTCTGGAAAAACTACTGCTAAGTTGTAGCGGTTTGTGTAAAACCACTGCTAATTCCTCACCCTATATATTCAACTTCCATTTTCTCAAAAACGTCATATCGAAAGAGTTTCAAAAAGTAAAATAGAGAGAGATCAGTTTATTGTTGAGCTAAAAAGGTATAAATTTAGTTTTTATTTTATATTTTATTTTTTTTAATTTATTTAAATTATTTTTTATGTTTTTATTTTTAACTTTATTTTAATGTTTTTTTTATTTTATTATAGATGTCTAGTCCCGATCCTACACGTAGGCCTGGTAAGGAGCCTATGATACCGCATGAGGACATCCCAGAACGAAGTGGCGCTGAGGCCAATCCTGAGGAGCAGGAGTTTCCGGATACTGGCGGCACTGAGGCCAATCCTGACAACACATATCTCAGCGTCGAAGATTTTGATCTTCCAGATATCTCAATCGAGGCCGCTGAAAACTTCGAGGATGAGGATATTGCCAGGGAAGAGGGATTCCCTCGGCCTTCTGCTTCGCGGTCCACTGGCTTTGAAGTGGACATTCAGGGTGAGTAATTTAGATTTATATTTTGTATTAAAATTGATGAATTAATTTAATTCATTATGTTAATGTTTGAATGAAATGTGCAGATCCAACAGGGCGGCTGCAGAAGAGGAAGCTAGCATTGAGGGATGTTTCTCAGCTCGATGCTGGCCATCAGATAGTGGTACCCTGAAATGAGCTGACACGGCAACCGATCGGAAGGCCGGTCAACTGTAACACCGCTACCTGTCGGAGCAAGGAGGGAACTACGACCAGTTTGATATCAACGCCGAGACGTGGAAGAGGGTGCGGAAAGAAGACAAAGATTGGGTTTGGGAGAATAAAGTTAAAGTATAATTTTAATATATTTCTTTAAATTAAGTTATTATTTTTTTTTTGAAATACTGACTAACTTTGATATGTTTTTTTTGGCAGAATAAATTTGCTGTGCGGGATGCGCACAAGGACTATTCCATCTCGAAGATGGGAGAGGGGTGGAAGAACAGGCGAAATCGCCTGTACCACTCGAAGAACCGGGATGGCACGTGGACTACGTAGGAGGTGGCAGAAGATGTGCCTGACCCGCTACAATATTTTTTGCAGCGGTTTCGTTGAACGCTACAATATTTTTTATTCTTTTTTTGTAATTACTTATTAGTAGCGGTTTTATTTTCACTACAAATTCTCCACCGTTTACTTTGTAGTGGTTATTAAACACTGCAAAGTAGTAACAGTTTTTCTTGTGTGCGCATCGGTTCACTAAAACAGCTGCTAAACCTATTGCCACGGTGAGTTTTGCAGCGGTTTAGTAAACCACTATAATATCTCCTGCAGCGGTTAATAACTGCTACAATGACAAGAAATAATACAAATCACCATTTTTTTTATAGTAATAATAAATATCTATTATAATGGGTTATGGAAAAATAGAAAAAATTAGAAAAAATTTATGAGATATAAGATTCATAATAAATGACACTTGAAACATTTTTATTGGGTAGAGTATGAATAACGTAACACTATAAAAGTATATAAGTATTTCTTGTAGATGTATGTTTTTCATTCATGAGACTCTGCATTGAATTAAACACTGTCCTTTTTGCTGAAATGGGCCCCACACACTTATTTTAGACGAGCCAATGGTAATTTTATTAACCCAACTAGACGCCTCACGACTCCAGTATGCAACATATTGGATTATGGGCTTACAAGGTTCAACAGAGCATTTGTTTCGTGATTTTTATTCTCCTAATTAAAATAATATTGATTGAAATATTCTCAAACATTTAATATAAATATATCTTCTAATAAAAATTAAAATATTAATTTATCACGTTATGGAAAGTAACTCATTTCGTTTGAGCCAATCCCCTTGCTGTCTACAAATTGACACTTACTAAACTAAAAGCTGAAGTTAAAATCGGAGGCCCAATTTCGTTTGAGTCAATCCCCTTGTTGTCTACAAATCGAGGCTTTTTTCGTTCAGTACGATAAACAGTAAAAAAAAATTACCCATATGTACATTACAAAAGGTAAGTAAATAAATTTAAAATCGAAAAATAATTTTTACGTTGATTCAATATCCCCTTTCTCTCTTATCAGATCTTCAACAACCTTATCACTCTTGAACTAGTTTCACTGTCCTCTTCCTCTCTTCCTATACATTTATTATCTAATCATCTCATTTATGATTATTAGGGAGAGAGGTGAGAGGAAGGGGACATTGAAGCTTCTTTAAGAGTGATAAGGTTGTTGAAGATCTGATAAAGGAGGAAGGGGATATTGAATCAATACGGAAATTATTTTTCAATTTCAAATTTATTCACTTGCCTTTTGTAATTTAAAAAAGAGAGAGAAGAGAGAAATTGTAAATGCACTGCTTTTCTTTTTTCATATCTATCTGTTTACCTAAATATTATCAAACAAATATAAAAAACAAAATAAATTAAAAACAGAAAAAAATTAATTTTTAATAATTATTTTAAATAATTATTTTAAAAATTATTAAAAATTAATTTTTTTCTGTTTTTTAATATTTTTATTAAAAAATTATTAAAATTTTTGGAACTCCTTCACTTGATCAACGAGTTCTAAACAAATTTTCTTAAAAAAAATTAATATATCAAACTCCTTCACGTGGTGAACGAGTTTGATAAAGTTTTCCTCAAACTCGTTCACCACGTGAACGGGTTTGAGGAAAGTATAGTATATGAATAAATTTTTTTTAAAGTGTAGCATTTAGATAATTTTTTTATTGTTCGCTGTACAGAAGGAAAAAAGTCACAAATCGACATTGCTTTTCTAAAGCGATTTTTTTAAGAAAAGATTAAAGAAAAAGGAAAACTGGATAATAAAAATAAAGAAATGGACTTGAACTCTGACAAAGCGGGTCTCTGTAAAAGCGGTTCATTCCCGTATATGGAAAGTACCACTACTCTTATAGCTAACGCCAGTCTTGTCCCACCCGCATCCGGCATTTTTATTTTAATATTCTTAATTATTAATTATCAAAAATACCAGAAAAATTCTATAAGATTTTAAATACAAATTATAATTATTAATAAATTTCAACAATAAATTAGCAACTTCAAGGGTTTGATTTCCTTTCATGCCCAACAATGCAAGGTGCTGGTGAACCTTGCTACAATTGTAACTTCCTAAGTACATTAGTAGTTCTAAGCCTAAAAATGATACGTGGCAATTTCATTTGGCGCTTAAAGATTCTGTTTTACTCTTCATTCTGTTAGTCTTGTTACGTGGCAATACGTGGCACTTCGCTCTATCAGTCTGTTAGAGGGGTCCCGTGTTTCTGTTATTGTGTTGTTAGGAAGTTCAGTGGGTCAAGAGCCGGGAGTAATATTCTGGTTATGGAATAAAGAATTGAACACTACTCTCTCTCTCTCTCTCTCTCTGAGTTCGTGTGGCCTGTACCAATAAACTTATCATTTCTTATATCAGAATTTCTCTTTGTATATTGCTTATGTTACTTGACTTTTGCAATCATTCATTACGATTGCTTGACCTATACCAAATATTGCCTCTCTCAGTGTGTTTTCCCTCCCTCGAATCTATTCCCCCAAGTTATGATACAAAGTATGTTGCCAACCGAACCATTAAAAATAAACAATGGTCGGTGCCATTCACAAGAAGTTTTGATGCAGACGTGAGATCATATGCTGCTATTTCTTCACTTTCTTCTTCTTCATTGTTGTTGCTTTTTTATTTTTAATGATAGTGAAGAGGCCATTATGAGCCAGCAGTGCATGAGCTACAAAGGTAGTTTTAGAGGGTGGGACTTTGAGAGATGATACCAACTGAGAAAGAGAGATGGGTTCGCCATGTTTGTGAATTGTGTCTGATATTTCAAGCCGAATTGCACGCTTTAGACATAAAGAAGGCATCCAAAGAAAGCTTGGCCACGAAACATGTAACATCCCAAAATTTTACTAGTGTATTATGAAATGTAAATGAGGTTTTAGAAAGTCAATTATAAAATTTTGAACAAGGGTAAATTTTTGAGCTAAAAGTATTTCGGAATAAATAAGTGAAATTACCCAAAGTTTGTTGAAATAATTATTTTACATGAAATGATCAAATTTTGGGAAGAAAATTACTCATTGGAGTACTTTATAGCATCTTGGATTATTGAAGGGAAAAAAAAAACAAAACAAAACATCACACGTGGCTGAACCATTAAATTCCTTTTCCCCCACGCATTATCATCATCATCTTCATTTTGCTCCTCTTTTCCGTGGAGCAAGACAGCAGAGCGACAGCGAGAGAGTGAGGCGCAGCTGCGAGAGAGAAGGGAAGCCACCACCGTCGGAGAAGTGACCGGAAAACACAAGTGATCGAGGAGTTCAACCAAGGTAAGCCTTACTCCTTCCTCTCCGTCTCTGGTTTGCGATTTTGGGGATGGGTTGAGCGCTTGAAAGTATTGGAAAATCTGAGGTGAGTCTAATTTGCGTTATGCCTATTCAGATTAATGTTTCATCAAGCTAAATCAATCTCTAAATGTAACAAATTCACTGAGTTGTGTGTTTATGAAGAGTGGGTGTTGGTTGTCCGAATCGGGTCCTCTGCCTTGCGATCTCTGAGCTGCGATTGTTGGATTTGATTCACAAATGTTTAGTTGTGAGTAAAATCCTCTCTGTTTCGTTGAAAGCTGATCAACATGAAATTTCTGATTTAATCAAAGAAAACATAGATATATATATGTGTGTGTGTGTGTACGAGCTCGTGTGTGTAGCTGTGTGAATGTGTGTGTGTGTGTTTATAGAGGCATTTGAAAGCTGGAACAAAGGTCTTTGGCATCTAGAAATATGTATGCATGCGTGTCTGGTATGTATATATATGTATGTTTAAATCTGGACTTTTAGTGTGTATATATATACACACACCTAAGCATGCAAAATCGTTGGGAACAAGGATGAAGAAAGGAAATACAAATATATATGCACATACATACACTTGCTATGGGAAAGATGATGTTTTGGAACTGAAATTTACCATTACTATAATAATGGTATGTTGGGTTTATCTCTGAGTGTGTATCAAATCTGTCAAACCCACTATTTGGTTACTACAAATGTTGGTCTGGTTCTGTGAGTTAAATTATATATTGACACACACACACACGTTTCAGGTGGAAAGAAGCCAAGGAAAATTTAGGAATTGCATTTAGTATGGAGAAACAAAGTCTGATAGTGAAATCTAAGCAACTGTTTTTGAGTGAGTTTTTGACTGGTTAAACGACCTCCTCTACCCATGAAATTTGGTGAGCCTTTAGTACACATTTCAAGCTTTAAAATAAGTTCTAGAACACATCATTTGGATGAGTGGATTATAAGTTATGAATTTTTAAAGATTCATATAGAAAACTGAAAAGAATGCGTTTTTGCAAATGAGCAGAGTGCAATTTTGCTGGTTTGATGCAGAAAGCTTTAAGAAAAGATGAATGGGCTTATTTTTCCTTTATAGAGGATGAAAAGAGCTTTAAGTAGAATTTGGAATCTCTGCATTTCAAATTTTGTAGATTGAGTTATGAATTTTTCAAACTGGTTCAGAAAAACTGGAAAATGGAATTGATCTGATGAAACAGCTGATTTTGAGTGGATTTTTAAATAGTCAAATGGTCTTTGTCGATAATCAAATTTGGTAAGAAAATAGTACTCATAACAAGCTTTGAAATGAGTACTAAAATGCATGATTTGGATAAATAGGTTGCAAGTTATGAACCAATGAAGTTTGGTTCTTAAATCTGGAAAATTAGACAGGTTGGTTACGAAGCAACAACTTTTGAGCACTGATTTGTGAATATGTGTTGATCATAATTAGTGAATGGTAATTATTCTCAAAAGAGGATAAGGAGAGTTTCACATGAAAGTTTGAACCATTGTAATTGGAATTTTATAGAATAAGTTATGATTTTTCAAAGTTATTGAAAAATCAAATGTCAAAGAAATAGAATTAATGTAAAGGGATAGAAATTGGGTAAGAGATAAAGAGTTAAGTAAGACTCGATAGATGTATAATTAATATTATACATGTGCGTTTCTATCTAGGATTCGACTTTTGCCCAAGCCTACAAAAAAAAAATTAGGTAGAAGGAAATCTGAAGAAAGTAAAATGGAAGTGAGAATGGAAGCTTGGCTAATGAAACTCCTAGTATGGGAAGAAAAGAGAAGCAAGAGAAAAGCTAATAAAGCTTAAAGGTAGCAACTTTACCCATTCTTACATTTAAGTTGTGTTTATATTTTTTTATGCTTCCTAGCTTGCCATGAGATGAATAGTTATTTTATCTTGAACATGTGAGTGACTCATTGAATTGTTTCATGGCCATAATTGACAATTCTATATTTTAAATATATGTTCTTGTTATGTATAAGCTTTGGCAATGCTACTTGTTAATTAGTAAATGATGGAGGTATAACTTGACTGTTTGAATGGTAATTGTTTACTACTGGAATTCTTTGAATCTCACCCATCAATAACTAACCATGTTAGGTTACAAGCTTCCAAGAGAAAAGTGAATGCAAGAGGCAAATGGTAAGTAAAATAAAAGAGATAAGCTTCTATAGTATTATTTTGCTGCAAGTTATTAAATGTATATCAAATCTTACAAGTTGTGTAAATTCAATAAGGCCTTGGCATGCACATATGATATATATTGATAAATGATAAGTGATTGTATGCCTAAATATGGCCTTGAAAGTATGATTTTAAGATGAAAGTTGTAACTTATGGGCTTCAATTATTTATTCGCCTGAACGATAATGCTTTCGAATGCACAATAGGTTGCATAATTGAAGGGTGTTACAAAACAACTCTGGTTTTGTCTCCAATTCCATCCACGGATGAAGAGGTTGCCGGAATTGTCAAACACACAAATGTAGGTCCGTTTTCCTTCTTTTTCGGCCAAGTGTAAAGCATGCGTGTAAAATTTGATATTGAAATGACACATTAGCACCTTTGTCTTCACATAAATAAGAGTCATACTAATGTCAACTTTTTCGGGTTTCTTCACTGGTAGCCGGTGCTATTAGTAATTGAATAATTGGTTTGTGACATTGTAAGGCCACATTAGAGGCACTCGATAAGTTCAAGAAATTATCATAGCACCATGTCGACAGAACCAACATAAAATCACTGGTTAAGCTAGCATGACCCATTTACTAACTCATCCAAACATTCTGCTATATATTTTCACTAATCTTAAATATAAATTATTTATAACTAATTTATGTAAAAGGAACATTAAATTTCTCATTAAATTCAAGTAATATAATTTTCAATATAACTGTGGGTATTACATTATCATTCTCTCGTTAATTTACGTCATGAAATATGACTATATATATAGAAGAAAATAATATTTAATACTCTTTGAAATTATGAAGTATCTTATAGAAAAAGATCAAGAGCATATTCTAATTACGTCATTTGTTATATTCTTTCAATGGTCGTATCTTTTTTACTCTCATTTTAAATATGGTACTTTAAAAGTGCATGGTGTTGACACACTACATTTTTTTGGTGTTTTTGCACGTTTATCATTTTGGGTAAATGGTATTTTCGTGCTCTCATAACAGTCTCGTGCACCCTATCAATATCATATCCAAATTGAACCTAGAAACTCAAGGGTTATCCTAAACCGTAGAAGCTACTAAGCCCAGTTGCAATTAATTAGGAGCCTCAAATTAAAGATGTCTAGAAATTAAAGAGAATAATTTCTAAGGAATAGGTAACATTTAGCGATAACGAGTAAAGGTTAATTGGGAAAGTAAAGGTTACTAAGGGCCAAATAAAATAGATAACTCACCAATGAAACATTGTGTATATATTATCTTGAGTTTGTGCAAAAGCATAATTTTCGAAAATTCAAATATGTCAAGGTAATTTAGAAATTGTGCCTAGGACTTCAGGACAAATTTATGAAAGCACAAGAAGGTAGAGAATAATTCCCTAAACTATATTTGAGGCTCAATTGAGGTACAGATGAGGAAATTACCTTATAAATTAATTTTTAACTAATTATTGAATTTTAACTAAATAAATTATTATTAGCCAAATTTAATTATGAAAAATACCAGGATGCCCCAAATAAATGAGAAAAAGAGGAAATTACTATGTGAATAATATGAATTTTAAAAAAATTATGAGTAATTTAGTTTAAAGAAGATTTTTTGAGAATTTTACTCAAGAATAAAGCATTTTCTTAGAAATTATGGGGGGAAATATCCAGAAACCAAATATGAGCTATTGAGAAACTAGGAAATTATTCCCTAATAAATGTGCATAAGTGAAATATTATTTTACAACTTAGAGCATGGACAAGTTTGTAATGCTGGAATTCGCCATCAGTCATAGTCATACGATCAAGATCTCATCAACGAAAAAGTTCTATCTTACTTATACCCGTACAAGTAATTTGTCAGTTCACTTTGAATTCACATATAATATATAAGTTTTCTCTGTAGTTAAGCATGAGAATATGTAAATCCTTTACCCCAGTTATTGCCATGCCTATGTGTGTAGCATTTAGTAATTCAGTTCAGTTACATGTAAGGTATTGTTTCTCTACTGCTTAATTTGCATGCTTAGTTCCAACCATGCATGTACATACTGAAATGTGATTTCTTTCCTACTGAGATTCCCCTGAATCTCACCGTTTTCTTCCATATTCAAACCGTATATAGGAACAATTTCTTCAAAGGGAAAAAGGCAAACTTGTGGAAGATTAGCCAAGATCGATGGAGAGCTTATGAAGCCTCTAACCTCTCTCTCTCTCTCTCTCTCTCTCTCTCTCTCACACACACACACACACACACACTACAACGTAGAGCATGACTAGAACTAGGCTGAATATAATCCAAAATTGTAATTCTAGAATTCAACATAATCTCATGAACAAAACAGGTTTTCTCTTACTTCTACTCTTACAAATAATCTTTAAATTCTCTTCCAATGCACGTGCAAGGCATAGTAAAGTAAGGGTTAAGATACATAAAGCTAATGACACCAAGAAAGGAAACCCCAAATGCTCCTCCAAAACTCCATAAGAAGGTGTCTCGAAAGCCATCTTCTTTTGAATGATAGAGTTCTCTGCTTCTCCCTACTGATGTATCAGCAGATGAACACTTTTGCTGTAGAGGTGGACCACAAAGAAATGGATTCCCTTCGTAACAACTTGAGTCAAAAGTTCCAAATTGATTTTTTGTATCAGGTGTTGTACCAGATAAATTGTTGTGAGCCACAGAGAAGGCAGACAAAGAATACAACTGTGTAAGTTGGTAAGGAATATGACCTATCAATTCGTTCCATGAAAGATCTAAACTCTCCATTTGTGTAAGGTCGGAAAATGTTTCTGGAATAGGCCCTGTCAAATAATTGTTTGACAAATTTAATGTGTGGATAGTGTCTAGATATCCAATTTGTAAAGGGATTTCACCTGTGAATTGGTTATCTGAGAGATCTGCGCCAGACATGAAGTCTAATACAATTCCTTCATATGATTCATACCTACCTTTTGACATGAAGCTCACTTCTTGTTCCTCATATGATATGAAATTTATTTCATATTCACCTTGAACAAGCTCCCCACTTGTGCGATTGAAATCAAATGACGGACCTCTTGAAGTCCAAGGGACCAAAAATTTTCCCAGTTTAACTTCGCCCATCTCATCCTTCCTTCTAAATGTGATGTTATTCAAACAATAGGGTATCTCTCCATAAAGCCTGTTTTGTGAAAGATCCAGTATGCTTATGTTCTTGAGCTTACAAATTTCCATAGGAATAGGGCCTTTGAGTTTGTTTCCCTTTAGAGGAGGACCCGTAAGTTCAACATTGACTCGAACCACCTTGGAATTTGACTTGAAAATCTATTCTTTGTCAAATCCAAAGTTAACAACAATGGAGATTTGATCAAAGCGAAAGGTATGGATCCTGTAAAATCATTGCTTTGTAAATGCAAGTAATTTAATGATGGCATATTGAGGCAGCTTGGCACAGTGCCATTGAATCTATTGTGCGAAAGGTCTAGGTATGTAAGCTCAACTAAATTGCAAAAACCTTCTGGTATTGGACCTGCCAAAGAATTTTGAGATAAAATGAGGTAACTCAAATGCTTGAAGTTTCCAATCCAGGTAGGCATTTCACCATATAGTTGGTTTTCACTTAACGCCAACATTCTTAATTCAGGACTCTTAATAATCCCAGCTGGTACTGTTCCTTCGAAGTTGTTGCCGCTTAGATCCACTGACAACAAATGTGTGAAGTTTGAATCTCTTGGTAAGCATGGGCCACTTAAGTGGTTGTTTGATAACCTTAGAAATCTCATGTCATTGGTACCCTTCCCAAATTCTTGGGGTAAATAGCCTGACAAATTGTTATTGGACAAGTCTAACGAGTACAACAACCTCATGTCACCAAGAGAAGTGGGAAATCCACCCTGTAATGAACTCCAAGACATGTTTAGAGAAAGCAAGTTGGGAAGAACATTGCCAATATGAGAAGGGATTTCACCATGAACAGGGTTAGAGGAAGCATCAAAATATCGCATGTCAAGCAACTTTGACGCGGAGTTAAGCTCAAACGGACCGGTCAGGAAGTTATGGTTGACATAAAGAGAAACTAATTTGGCATTGTTTGTCAAAAGCCAGTTTGGGAAAATTCCTGAAATGTTCCAATGGGGAAGTTCTAGAACTCTTAAATCATACTGATGAAGAAGAAAAGAGGGTATGATTTTATGGTCACTTGCTTCATTCATGGTACATTCAACAACGCTGAAAATCTTTAATTGGAAGGAAGGGATGAATTGGGGGTTTTCAGTTTCAAGCTCGAGGTTGGGATTATCAGAGCAAGAAATTGTGAAGACCTGAAGATTGGTGTGGTTGGCCAACAAAGAAAGTGATAATATGCCAGTGAAGTAGTTTTTGTTTAACGAAATGAACCTAAGGGACTTCAGAGAATGAACAAGCGACGAAGGGAAGGTTCCTATAAAACCATTGTATTGAAGATCAAGAACACGGAGAGATGTCAAATTACGTAGGCATGGAGGAAGGATTCCCTCGAACATGTTCTCGCCAAGAGACAATATTTCTAGATTCTTCAAATTGCATAAGCCTCCTGCAATTAATATATGCATTAAAATCCTTACTTAAATTGAGTCAGTGTATGTCTGATTGCATATTAAATACTTTGGGTGAAGGTGCTTCAACACCTTGAAGTATTTTTTTCCACATGTGTTTAGCAAGTATTTTGAAGTGAAATTTTGCACTTAGAAATTTAAAATGCTGGATACACAACCAAAAAAAAAAAAAAATCAAAGTGCTAGATACAATTTTAAAAAATACTTCAGGGTAATGAATGCAACAAAAACATAATTCATGGTGATGAATGCATCTAATAATATACTTCAGGATGCTAAATGCACAGTAAAACACCTTTAAGATATTGGGTGAAACTTAACTCCAAATACTTTATCAATACATGCTGGTCTTCGAGGTTTAATATTCATATGGTAAATTATTATTTTTGGTGACAATTCATATACTAAAGGGCTATTGTTATAAAACATAATACCTTGCTGTGGCAGTGAGCCTTTTATGCTATTGTTATAGAGGGACAATGTCCGCAAGGATATGAGAGACATATTAGAGAATTCCAAAGTCTTCGAATTGCGTGAACGAAAATAATCTGCAAAATATGAAACAGAAATATTAAAAAAAATCGTCAAAAAGAAGCAGAGAAATGTATTCTAAGTTTTATGTCCTTATATTATAAGTTTAAATATAATAAGTAAAAACGCCATCGTATTCAACTCTAGTCATATTGTCAACGATTTCTAAACTTCAATTGTTTTTTTTTTTTTGCTTAATAAAAAAGAAACAAAGAAAGGGAAATAAAATTCAATCACCAAAGAAAGGGAATTCCGTGAGCAGATTATCTTCCAGATACAAAGTCTGCAAGTTGTCCAGCCTAAGTTCGCCAAATAGCCCTGCTCCAATAGTAATAACAATATATATATATATTATATATATATATATCTCATCAGTCGCTCTTAAATATGTCTAAATATGAATCACAAATCATAACAAATAATTAGTGGGGAGAAGATTAAGAGACCTGCCAAGTAATTTCCAGATAAATCCAATTCCTGAAGCTGGTGGAAAGGAAGAAAATAACAAACATTCAACGACCACTTGAAGTTTTGCAACTCTTGAGCTCTTACATTCTTCATGAGAAGGCTTATAACTCTCTGTGTGAAGTTGTGGCAGCTGATTCCCTCCCAACTACAGCAGTCAGAATGGTTAAGGTTGTTCCAAGAAGGAAGAGAAGAGCCATTAGGGTAATTGAAAGCTTCCTTTTGTTTCAGAAGAGCTTCTCTCTCTTCTTCACAACAGCCCTCACTTCCATCATTAAACCCTAATGATATTATTATAATAACAGCCACCATCCACCACACTTGTTCTCTCACTGAATGTCCCATTTTCCACTATATGCTTCCTTCCTAACTTCGCTTCAATTATATATAGGCTTGATGGTTTTTAGGATGTCATTGGATAAAGATGAAATGGTCGCATTATGTTGATTTTGATGTTTCTACTCTGATGAAGACTTAGTCCTTGTTTATATTTTACTCAATCGTTTATGGTTTTATGACTAGGCTTGTTGGTTCGGTCGTTTCTGCTATAATTTTGGTAATAAGCTTTTTGACGCATGGAGTGGGAAACCAATAAACAATCATCAATTGTCCTTTTTCTTTTTCTTTTTTTCAAATTTCCCTGTTTGGTTATTATATTATATTCCTCTCAATTTGATTTCTTTTGCAAAACAAAAGAAAAGCTTCTTGGGTGATTGAAAACCAGAAATCTCATGAAGCGCATGAAAGGGGCCGAATTAATTATTTTAAATATAAATTAATTAGTTTAAATCTGAGTGTGCAAAGTGATGGAAAAAATATGTATCATGTGCAAGTTTGTTTCTCACTATTATGTGTGCCGAAATCGAAGGCTGTAATGGGCTTTAAATTGTGTTTTTTTTGGAATATGATTAATTAACAATACATGAGTTATGATAAGTTTTAATTGGGCAAAAGTTCCTCCCATTGATCACAACCAACTTTAGCAATATTTGAAGGAGAATTGCAATTAGGTTCAAAGTAAGGGAAGTATTATTTGACAAGTCCCAAGAACATCTCAATGACTCCCAACTTCCAAGGATATGTCAATCACAAATGAAAGCTGCTAATTGGCAAGTCTTTAGAATTTCTCAGATATTATTTATTTTATTTGAGACTTAAGGGTAGTGCTGGTAATGCGGGCCAACC
>QFDD01007596.1:0-15790 GCA_006871305.1 Vachellia collinsii
ATGGAATATGCGTTCCAAAAAGTCTTGGTTCAGGCAAGTTGGATAGATCAGGAATTTGGTTATTTGCACAGTAATTTAACTCTATGAAAGGAACAAGCTCATGGGCAAATAAGCGAAGGATGGTTACTTTGTGATGGGGAGAAATGCTTACGATTCATAATGGCAAAAATAAGAGCTTCCAACCAAATCGTGCCAGATTTTGCTTCAAAGTGCTTTTGAAAAGAGAGTAGGCCTTGGATTGGAACTGCTGGATACCAAAGTTCTTCATAGACATAAATGTATGAGGAAGCCCAACCCTTCTCTCTGGGAAGAGATTTGATCAGATTCTTACATTCTTGGCTATGTTGTTCATACTCTTCATCGAAGATATCGTTCTCAGACTCAACATTTGGTTGACCTTTTGTGATAGAAGAGACACTAGTTTCAGCCATTGGAAGGAAGGAATAGCCAGGTAATTAGTTAGTAAACAAGTTTCCATTCTTTATAGCATGACCTGGCCACCGATTATTGTCATTATTGGAAACTAATTATCACTATCACATTAGGAAGGATATGACTATTTAAGCATGTGAAAAGGTACTGATGCATTCGCTGATAGTTCAGCTGTGCGCGTGAAGAACATATGAAGTTGGTCAGAAATGTCTATTGACTATCTAATACCAAAATAATACTTGTATGATGCTATTTACAAAGTAGATAAATAAAATATTTTTGGTTGTCATATTTATATGTGACATAACTAAATTGAGTGTATGAATATAAAATTTTAGTATTCATTTATTGTTACGTAGACTTTGTTTTTACGAGAAATGATATATAATAGATAGGGTAAATTTGAAAAGTTTGTTGAATTGTAATGTAGAGTTAACAAGTTTAAGGTTTTCCATTATTCAAATTGTATTATAAATCGAATCAAAGCAGTAGTATATCCTTTATTTATTTATTTTTTGGCCAAAAGTAGTATATCCTTTAATATAACATTAGTTTACACTAAAAAAAATATGAAATTAACCATAAAATTTGCCAACGGATTTGCCACGGAATGTAATTACCAATGGAATTTCTGACGGAATTTGTTCCATCGCCAAATTCACTATCACAAATTGGTTACCGACGGAATTTTAATTCCATCACAAATTTCTGATGGAATATTCCATCGCCATGGAAATTTCACATGGCAAATTAATTTTTTTTAATAAATAATAATGCTACATGTCACCTTCACTAGCCGCCATCTTATAATCGGGCCCCCATCACGTGTCACCTCCCCTATCCGCCACCTCACAGCCAACCCTTGCCACGTGTCACCTCCATCAGTTGCCTCATGTCATCACTTGATAAATCCACAATTTTGCCTCCTTCTCTAGGAATTGAACCCTCGACCATCTGTGCACGCCGTGATCTCTTGTCAATTGAGCTATAACGACCTTGTGTTTTCTAAACACATATTTAAATATATATATATATATATATAATATTCTACTGCATAATAAATTATTTATACTTATAATTATATGCACAAACACACATATTTAATATATACACATATACATATATATAATATTATTAAAACTAAAAATAAATTGAATAATAATTTTAATTTATGTGTTTATTATTTTATATATTTTGCATAATTTCATAATTTTTATTATTTAAAAAAATTGATTTTAATATAAAATTTATTACAAATAAAATAAATATTATTTCTAGTATTATCATATTTAATATTTATTTTAATTAATATATTCATTAAAATTTAATAATAAATAATAAATAAATAAGAAATTTAAATTAGAAATTAATAAGAATTAAATAATAATTAAATTTCTTAATAAATATGAATTAATATAGCCTTGGAATTACCAATAGAACTAGCCACGGAATTTTTCCGTGACTAATTCTGTGGCTAAAGACACCCGTATGAAATTAGCCACGGAAAATTTCCATTGAAAATTTTTCCAACGGATTATCAACGGAATTAGCCATGAAAAAAATTTTGTAGCTAATTCCGTTAGAAATCTAATGTTTTTTTTATAGTGCTACGTTGTGAAAGTGTTGGAATTAACAAAAGTTGATGATAATTGATAGTCAATTTGATTATAGGCTCCAAATTATGCTTTCCCAATGAAATTATTGGTTGGTTAGTGCTTTTCCAAAGGATAGATTTCATAAACTTTGTCTGGTGGGCCAAGTTTAATATTTCTTTCAAACAAATGTCGAGGAATATTCTTTGAATATTTTGCTGTTGTAGCAATATATTTTGCTGTCTGGCGGGTCAACTTATTGAATATACTTTAAAATTACTCTGATGTTCCATCCAAAATATTTTGCTGTTGTGGCTATATGTTTCTAACAAAGCAATTATAGTATGTCAATATAATATTTATAAGTTATGACCAATATAGCCCAGTTTTAATTCTTATGAAACAGAGGGTGTGATATACTTTGAATGTACACTATTCACAAGCGGTACCAATAATGAATTCACGTGATGAGTGAATATTTTGTAATCAAATAAATGTAGATTTTAGATATATTATAACACGCTTGTGGATATTTTATATCTATTTGATTTATGTTATATGATTATCTTATATATCTGAGTGCTACAATAAAAAAAGTAATCTTTCTACAAAATCTATTCATTTCCATTTTATTTTGTAGATATGATAAGATAAAGTGGAAAGATATTCAGAGATGGGGTTAGAACTGTAATATTAGCCAAAATCTGAGCATAAGGATGCAAGCAAGCTGGTGGTTGAAGATGCGGAGATCTTAACTGTAATTTTCTTTGAAGACTAGAATCATAGAGCGAGGTCATTGTATTGCACCAAAGTTCAAAAACAAGAATCTCGACCATAAATATAATATATATTTATATTCAAAAGTAAATAAAGATATGCATGCACTCAAGAGCTTATAAAAAGAACATTAAGAGGTAGAATGAGGTGTTCTTTTTCTTTGGTGGCAACATAAGAGCTTGAGTTCAAATGGAATGAGGTTTGAGGCCCAGAAATGCAAAAAATTAGTAGCATAGATGGGAGTTTGGCTCTAATTATAAATTTATCATTTTCTTCATTTTCTTTTCTATTTCTTTTATCTGTTATTTGGTTAACTCTTATATTGTTCATGGGAATGCTCAATTTATGTAGCTAATTCTTTGTTTTGGATTATTGTAGTTTGATTATGAATTAATGAATGACAATTTCAATATTTGATTGCTTTAATGTTATATTTATTTATTCAATTGTGTGCTCGACTGTCCTAAAAAAATAAGGAATCTCATTACAACAAATTTTGGTGTTTTAAAGGAGCCTATGGATAGGGAATTTAGACTATACCTTCAATTGAATTATGTAGGATGAATTTTATAACTTAATTTTTTTGTAGGATAGGAATATATCTACCGGCTCTACATAGTCACATTAAGTATGCACTTTATTTAGTTTAATTACGTAATCATCTAAGGGATTAGATATTAACATAATTAGAATACCTTTTAGTGAGTCGAAAGACCCTTTTAGGTAATTAAGAGTCCTAGACTAGCAAATATAATATTAATTGCAATTAAAGGGAGAAATTATACACTAAGAAGTAATCAATGCTATAATAATCCAAATCACTGCTTAAGATTTAGAATTACCCTTTGCCTTAATTATAGTTTAGATTTAATTTATTATTCTAATTAGATTTTTTTTATTATATCTATATTTTGCTCAACGTAAATAAAATTGTAAAGCCATTGCTCAATTTAGTTGGTATTAAATCCTTATGGGAACAATACTTCATTCACTTTTTATTACTTGATATGATTTGTGCACTTGCGGAGTTATTGGTTCACATTTTGTGCACATCATCAAGTTAGCATCTCAAATCCAAGTGCTACATGCGATGCTACCAATATTTAATTAAGTAAATGGCGAATCAAGACCGATCTGACAAATACTCAAATTGATTGGTGATTAGGCATTAAATTTTCCATGTTCAGTTAAATTGAGTAAAATAAAAGAAGAATGATCAAAGTGTAATTCAAAGTGAATTAAAATACTAAGGGGCTATTTGTTTTCATTTTTAGAAACAGTCTTTTTGTTCTTAAAAATTAGAAAACAAAAAAAATTCAGTAAGATGTTTTTTTAAAAAAAACATAAACTGTTTTTTTTTTAAAATAAAATACAAAAAGAACGTTTAGTTGTTTTTGGCTTTTTCATTTCTTTGTATTTGTTAGGTAAAATTAGAGAACCGTTTATTCTCCACCTAATGAATTTGTCTCTACTTAAAAACTTGAGTTATCATTAAAATTTTGACCTCAACTTTGAGTATGTTTACTTTTAAACATAGTTTTTAAAACAATCTTTCAAACAAATTGTTTGGTTTTTTTTTTAACTTTTAAAACTTGTTTTCAAAAATGTTATATTTGAAAACAAGAAAACAGAAACAAACAGGCCCAAAACTAAAGTTTGAAGAATTTCATTTAACAAAACAACCTAGAGCATGTAATCATTTCTATAAGATTTAGAGCATGTGATTCCCAAATAAATATGTTTAAAATTAGTTTGTTAATCATGAGTGTTAATAAATATAAGTGTCTTTCAATTGATTACAGCCTTCCCTCAAATTAAATATTTTCATTTCTTATTGGCAAAAAAAAAAAAATTATCATTTCTAACATAGCTATTCAAGACGCATTAATAATATAATTTCACTTTGATATGACTATATGAGTCCAATTGGTATATTTTTACCCTAATGGAAATTCAAATAGATTCCAATATTAAATCTAAAATTAATTATATAATCTATTAATAATAAATTCCAATATCATATTACTCAATCTAGCAATACAATTGAGATTTTTTCCCAAGGTTAAATCTAAATTTTCCACATTTAAACTTAATAGTGATCAAGTACTGAGTAAGATGAGACATCATAAGATTAAGTAAACAAAACTAACAACAACAATAACAACTAGGCCTTGTCCCACTAGGTGGAGCTGGCTACATGAATTATACAAAGCCATTGTGCTCTATTTAGATCAGATCAATAGATAGATTATTAACTAAAAGATCTCTTTCTATAACCTCATTCGATCATAAGATCTCTGAATAGATTATTAACCAAAAGATCACTCTCTATAACCTCTTTAAGAGTGTACTTCGCTCTTCATCTACCTCTATTTAGAGAATTCCATATTGCTTGATCAACTCTTATTAGTGGTGCCACCAATGGCCTTACTTTAAAATGTCAGAACTATTACAAATGTTTTTCCTACCATTTTTCTTCAATAAATGCCACTTCAACTCATCCATAAATTTAATCATTATGAATTATATCACTACAAAAAAATATTAAATTTTCGACGAAATTAGCCACGAAATTTTTTCCATGGCTAATTCTGTCCGTAATCGGTCGGAAATTCCGTCGGAAAAATTTCTGACGAAAATTTTCTGTGGCAAAAGTAGTCGGGGAAAATTATTCTGTGGGAATTTCGGACAAAAATTTTCAATGGCAAAATTAGCCATGAAAAAATATCCATGTTTTTTTTACCATTTTCAGAGGATTTTATATTGCTTAATCAACTCTTATTAGCGTGCCACCAATGGCCTTACTTGAAAATGTCAGAACTATTACAAATGATTTTCTACCATTTTCTCCTCAACAGATGCCACTTCAACTCATCCACAAATTTGGTTATTATGAATTATATAATTACAAAAAAGCATTACATTTTTGAGGAAATTAGCCACGAAATTTTTCCCATGGCTAATTCTGTCAGTAATCAGTTGGAAATTCCGTTGGAAAAATTTCTGGGAGAAAATTTGCCATGGAAAAATATTCTGCGGGAATTTCAGATGAAAATTTCAATGGCAAAATTAGCTAGGAAAAAATATCCCGTGACAAATTTAATTATTATTTAATTCTTATTAATTAATTATTATAATTATAATTCTTATTAATTAATTGTCAATTTCTTATTTTTTAATTAAAATGAATATTAAATATGAAAATATTAGAAATAATCTTTATTTTATTTGTAATAAATTTTATATTAAAATCAATATTTTTTAACATAATAAAAATTATGAAATTAATAATAATATAAATATATAAATATTATTGTCCCAATCAATAATATATTATATATAAAATAAAATGGAAATATATAAAATAATAAACACATAATTTAAGATTATCATTCAATTTATTTTTAGTTTGTAATAATATTATATATTTGTCTATGTGTATATATTAAATATATGTGTGTGTATAATTATAAATGTAAATAATTTATTGTATAGCAGAATATTATATATATATATATATCTAAATATGTGTTTAGAAGACACAAGGTTGTCGCAACTCAACTGGTAAGGGATTATGCCTATGCACAGACGGTCAATGGTCAGGGGTTCAAATCCTGGAAGAAGCAAAATTGTGAATTTATTAGGTGGTAACACGTGGCAGCTGGAGGAGGTGACACTTGACGGGGCCCCTGCTTTGAGGTGGTGGTTTGTGGAAGTGACATGTGGCATTATTATTTATTAAAAAAAGAAATTTGTCGCGGAAATTTTCGGGCAAACTTTTGGACAGAATTTTTTGACTGAAATTCCATCGGTAATTTGAAACGGAAATAAAATTTCGTCGGTAACCAATTTCTAATGGTGAATTTAGCGAGGGAACAAATTCTGTTGGTAATTCATTCCGTGGAAAATTAAAATTCTATCAATAATTCTGTAGCTAATTTTATGTTTTTTGTAGTGTATCCACACACATCCATCTCAAGGGAGAGAAGGAATATTCAGCTATCGATCTTATTGAATTAAAAATTAAAACGTATAATTGTACAAATGAGAATGTCTAAATGCATATTTGTAAGCGTTAACCCTAATCCTGAAATTAAAAATATTAAAATCAATTAATATAGAAATCTTAATAATAAAATAAAAGTATTCTAGGGTAATCTAAAAGACTGCATTTATACTAGCCAAATTTTATTTCAAAACTAAGAGGTCATTCTAATACAATGGAAATCTTAATTCATATAAATCTTGTATCCCATCAACGAGCAATTAAAAGGATAAACCAGACCCATCTAACCTCTCTTCAATCACTTTAGACAATTTCTCAACCATCCAAGGTGAAAAATGATTAACCCAATCCCCGACTTCACCTTTCCTAAAGAGGTCCCTGTTTTCAAACAGCTGCAAGAATTTACCAGTCTTGTTATCTTCTAATTCCTTCATCTTTCCATAGCTACACAGCTCAATTATGCTTTCAATAACTCCATTAGTTTCCTCTTCAGAAGTGAAAGGGCATTCCAAGAACTCAGCCATTCTTTTCAAGTAGAACTGGATATCTCCTTTCAAATCTTCGTACTTCAAGAATATAACCTTGTTTGGTGTCTTTATACTTTCTCTCCAATAACCCAACATATGCGTCCAAAATGGGCCAACCTCATGGATTCCCATGCAATATCTCTCAAACGCTTCCTCACATGATAATTTTGGCAAAGATGGCGGTGCGATTTTAGTCATGAAAAGCCAAAAAGACACAAACTGGTCAAAAGGGTTTCGACATATATAGATTACCTTGGATTTGGATTTGGTAATAGAATCGGGCAATGAATGAAATTGAACATGTGTACCAAAAAGTCTTGGTTCAGGAAGGTTGGATAGATCAGGTATTTGGTTATTTGCATAGTAATCTAAATCTATGAAAGGAACAAGCTTATGTGAATTGTAAATGAGCAAAGGATGGTCACTTTGTGATGGAGAGAAATGCTTACGATTCACAATGGCAAAAACAAGGGCTTTCAACCAAGTAGTACCAGACTTTGGTAAGGTGGCGATAACAATGTCCTTGTCTTGTGCTTGGAAGTGCTTTTGAAAAGAGCGAATGCATTGGACTAAAACTGGTCCATTCCAAATGTCTTCATAAAGATAAATGTAGGGGAAACTAAAGCCCTTCTCTCTGGGAAGAGACTGGAAAAGATCTTTACATTCTTGGCTGTATTGTTCATACTCAATATTTGGTTGATCTTTTGTTTCAGCCATTGGAAAGATGATATCGCTAGGTGATTAACTAGTACACAAGTTTCCCTTGTTTATATATTGTAACACCCACCATTTAGACAACCTGTTACACATTTGGAAGCGTTATGGTTCAAGCGAATAAATAATTAAAACCCATAAATTAAAAACATGCATCTTAACCATTGGTTTACTATTCATTTAGTATTTTCAGATTTTCAGTCCAACTTTAAAAAATCATAACTAATTCTAGAAAAATCGTATGAGAGTGTTCTAAAATTCTTTTGAAATCTATTGTAGTCCTTTATATATTAGAAAATATGATCTTGGCCATAAAATATGGAAGTTAATACAGTTTATTGAGTTACTAAACCCTATTTGATTTACTAACACACTTTGTGCCTCAACTTCAAAAATTTATAACTTAATCTATAGAGCTTCAATTAACCTTGTTTAGGACTTAATGGAAAGCCCCATGTGTCTACTTCGTCCATAAAAATTATATTGAGCAATAGAAATCACTTACTCTACTTTAACAAATCAAACATTAGTTGCACCTTGAAAACCACTCAATCTGGAAGATCATGATCATGCATCTAAAAATCATGCTTTCAAAGTCATACTTAGGCATACAATCACTTATCATTCATCAATATATATATCATATGTACATGCCAAGGCCTCATATTGAATTTACACAACTTTGTTATACATTTAATAACTTACAACAAAATAATGTTATAGAAGCTTATCTCTCTTGTTTTACGTACCCTTTGACTTGTACATTCACTTTTTTCTTGAAAACTTGTAACCTAACATGGTTAGTTATTGATGGGTGAGATTCAAAGAATCGTAGTAGCAACCAATTACCATTCAAACAATTAAGTTATACTTCTATAACTTACTAATTAACAAGTGGCATTGCCAAGGCTCATAAATAACAAGAACATACATTTAAAATATAGAATTGTCAATCATGGCCATGAAACAATTCAAAACAATCATTCAACATGTTCAAGATAAAATAAATTATTCAACTCATGACAAGCTAGGAAGTATAACAAAAATATAAACATAACTTGAATACAAGAATAGGTAAAGTTACTACCTTTAAACTTTATTAGCTATTTTTTACTTTTCTTTTCTTCCCATACTAACAGCTTCATTATCTAAACATCCATTCGCATTTCCATAATGTCCAATAGCCCTAAATAAATATTACACATAAATTCTTAAATTCATTAGGACCACAGGAATCACTAACATCTCATAACGCAATTACATTCTCAATGTTGATTTAAAGGAACCTTTAAACTTTCCTTCCAGCATCTTTTAAACTTATTTAACGACTTTTCAAAGACACTCACACTACATATTGGTGCTTATAATATTTTCAACGTCAAATATTCCACAATTAAACTCCCCTTTTACTATCATCACCCAAAATTAATGTTTAATCACCAAGAAACATCAAGCTTTGTTCTTCAAGCTTAACTTCACAAATTTCAGTTTTCATGGTGGTTATTCTCTATAATCATACTTTAACACTTGAGCCACTAACTTCTCATTTAGGGACCTCAAAACAGTGGCAAACTTTAATCAGTTTTCAGCTTCAAGAATATCACTTTAACCATTGAATTCATTTCACTTGCATATAACCTTAGTACATGCCGAAGTATTGCAATTCTGTGCGTGTTGGTTCAGTTTCCTTTTTTTTTTTCCCTTCAGAATTCGAACAGCGACATGAAAATGTTTAAAGCATAGCAGCCTCATCATTGATACAACCTATAGCTCATATTCCGTAACACCTTTGAGATCTGATTTCTTCTTCTTCTTCTTCTTCTTTCCAGGTTTGCAAAATGCTTCCTCTATCTTAATAAATCAGCATGCGTGTGATAAAAAATACCATTACAAGTCTTACACTAACAACTAAACATGATTCTTATGATCTAATCCTTTTATTCATCACTTTCTCTCTCTGAGATTCAATTTCACTCACCGTCTTCTTATGAAAGACACCCCATATAAAGAAAATAATTGTGGATTAGTGTTTACGAGACTTACCTCACTCAGATCCAACCTTGCATGGGAGTTTCGGACCTCACTTCCTCTCCTTCGTCCACTTCGTTCTTGCTCCCTCTCTCTCTCTCTCTCTCTCCGTTTCTTTCTCCGTTCTTCTTCCCCTGTTTTTTGTCTTCACCGACTTTGAGAGCCAAAGCAGAGAACTTAGACGGTTTTCATAAGCTGCCACTTGTGTGGCATGTGTTTTGGGGGTGGGGGTTCACATCACAATTTCACCCTCCCACATTTTTCCTTTTTACATTCTGATCCTACCCTCTTTTTTTTTAATAAATCCAGAAATGCAACAATAACCATTTTGGTGCCAACAAGTAACTTCCATGAGATCAGGCAACTTGGCTTTTTAGGAACTACAAAAATTTCTCACATAAGCTTTATTACATCATATAGGCTTGATTCCTCCCATTAAGTGAATTTAATCACTTGCAAATGCTTTTCTTTTTTCTTTTTCTGGAAATTCTTTGATTATACAATCAATATTAACTATCAATAATTCAAATTTATTAGGGAGTAATCCCCTAATTTTTTTTTCAGCTCAAATTTGATTACTAGGTATTTTTTTAATATAAGTTTTAAGAAAATACCTTATTCTAAGATAAAATTTCCTAAAATCCTCTTTTAACTAAATTCTCCATTCCTTTTGCATGAAACAATTTTTATAAATTCACACAAATCTTAAAATGGTTTTTCCCTATTTTTACGCAATTATTTGAGGCTTCTTGGTACTTTTCATAATTATATTTGGCTAATAATTTTTTATTTAGCCATAACAAAAAGAAGATACTAAAAATTCATTTTCAAGGTAATTTCTGCTATTAATACCTCAATCATGCCTCAAATATAATTTAGGGAATTATTCTCCACCTTTCTATTCATTAAGGAAATTTTCCTGAAATTCTAAGCATAATTTCTCAAATTATCTTTATGTACTCATAATTTTTAGAAATTACGCTTTTGTCACAATCCGGGCGGTAGACATATAATTTTACGTTGGTGATTCCATTATTTTATTTGGCCCTTTATTAACATTTCACCTTTACTAAGGAGAACCAAATGTTACAAAGCCTTTGGGAATTGTTTATCTTTTGGGATACTTTTTATGATTATTGTTCAATTGGGTTTGGTAGCATATATAATTTACGCTAATTCTTAAACTTCTAGATCTAAAATTTGGCACATGACATATATAGCATGACAGGGCCACCGATTATAGAAATCAAGAATCAGAATCACTTTAGAGCTGTTCACGTGAAGAAGAAAAGGAAGCTGGTCAGCCAAGTATATCTCATCTTAATAATATAGAACAGTAAAATAATACTTTTATATCATGCTGTGCCGTGCAGTGTTGAAATTAAGAAAAGTTGTTATTAAATGTTAATTAAATAATTACAAAACGATATAATATGATGATAGCTTTGATTCCTATGGCTAGAGGCCATTACAACTTGCACACGATGCCAAAGTGTCAATGAATACTCGTCATTCTCTAAGCTACTTATACATATTACATGTTAACACGTGGCTCGTTATACCACAGATGCTTGGCCAAAAGTGCGCTGGCCCTCATATCAGAGGCCATCTTTTATCCATGAGGATGTTCTGCCCTATGGACATTATCACGTGATAACACTATTTCTTATTTTTGTATTGATCCATTCGCTATGTTGAACCAAACCATTTTTCAGGTATTACAATGCATTCAGACTAATCTGAATTGACCATGCAGGACCCCATAAGCGGCTAAACTACCACTAAATTTTAATGCTGCTGCATTTCCAAAGCTTAAATATAGAGAACACTTTCATGTAGCGAATATAGATACTATAAAAATTATAGTATTACCCTACCACCAAAACAGAGGTGGTTTTGTGAAGCCTGGTATAGCACATTCCTTAGCTTACTTCATTTTATATTAGAGACTGTTATAAATACCTTTAAGGCATTTCAATGCTTAGAATTAATTAATCAAGTGAAATTTTAAAACTTTGTAAAAGTTACTGTTTACTTGGTAAATTCTTAAATTTTGGCCAACTTTAAAAATTTATAACTAACTTTAGAAAAATTGAAATTGAGTGGTTCAAGTCTCTAAATGAAGGTTTTAAAGTTCCCTACATCGGAAAAATATCCATTTGTCCAAATTCCTAACCAATTAATACAGAATAATTTGTGAAAAAATACTGTTCATTTGGTCATTTTCCAATTTTCCAGATTTTTCTTCTAAATTTGGACTACCATAAGTTTCTGCACAAAATTCCAAATTAAGAAAACTTAGGCTCATTTTAAAGCTTTCCATGTAAACTATTTATTTGGAAAATTTCAAAGAAATTGGACCTTATTTACTATATTTCACTGTTACCTCAATTTATGGTTTGATAAGGGTGTTGGACCTTTTTGCCACATTCTTAACATGTTCCTCTCTTCACTTTTCATACATGCTTTTCTTCAACACAATTCCCTAACCCTTCCAACATGTTCACATGCTCTAACCATACATCCCAAGTAGTTGAGGTTTAACATAGACATTTTTAAAACTCAACATACATCACATATACAACATAAATATAAATAGGCCTCCATAGCACCTTGAAGACATTAGGCTTCTCCATGTATTTATCAAGTTGCTTTTGGGTCTATTATAAGCTTGGCTTAGGGAATGCTAATTTTGGAAGAGTGAGATTTCAAAGAAATCTCATAGCAAAAGCACTAACACAAACATTAATATACATGATCATCATTCATTATCAAACTAAACATGCATGAACATTTTATGCTTTTATTTTTAAAACACTTGCACATCACCATGGCATGTTATAAGCACAAAATAATATGTTCAAACAACACATATTTGGCATGTAACATAGCACAAATAATGAACAATAATCAAGAGCAACATTAATGTATAGTTAGTAGCTTTGCTACCTTTGTCTCTTAGTTTTTAATTTCTTTTAACTTTGTTGAGTTGTTCTTGATCCTTGGAGACTTCACTTTGCAACTTAACCTCATACACATATCATAATGCATTTGACATTAAAAATGAGCCATACCCAATGCATTAAAACATTCAAAACCTTACTAAATCTTCTCTTGAGCTTTAAGGGTCCTAAAACCCTTAACTTTACCAAAATTGATTCCAATGCTCTCAAAATTGTCTTCTCACTTATACCCTACATAATTTTGCTTTCTAAATCCATTTGAAGCATCAAAATCATTAAAAACTCATTCCTTCCCTTAGAAACAGCTATGACTGAAATAGTACAAAAACTGGGAAAATGTGTTTTTTCAAACTTTCTTCCAAACAATTGTATAATCTTGTTCCTAGACCACTTTTCATACATTATTGAACCCAAAAACATCACTTCCCTTGCAAATGAAAATTTGGACAGCATGCCCCCTAGGGTTCATGATTTCCCAAAATTCATACAAGCATCAAACTAACACAAGACAACCATCAATCAACTCCAAATCATGCATGTAGTGTTTTTCTACCAATTATTTGTTCAAAATCCCTCTCTTTCTAATTTTTCTCTCTCAAGAACCTAACTTTCATCAGCACATATCCACCATAAAACAGAAAAATAAAATCATAGAAATGAAGATGAAGGCCTAGGATCATGAAATAGAAGAGATTTCTTGCGTAAATCACCACTGACCTTTGAACTTGGTGGATTTTTGGCTCTCTTCTCTTCGTCTCTTCACTTTTGTCTTCTCCTTCCTCTCCTCTCAATCTTGCAGGAAAATGGCTCCCAAAAATGTTCTTGAAGTGTCTTGAAAAGTCTAAAAAATATATGCACATTTTTTTTTATAATAAAAAAATATATATGCACATTTAATTGCCATTTGGTCCTTCAACTATTGCATAATTGCAAGATGTGTTGGCCAGATTTTGACCCTTGATTTTAATCACCTTCCAAATAGACAAATACTATGCATCAAGAGTATGATCTTGACACATGTCCATGTGATGTCATAGGGCCTATGTCACTCCAGCTGTGGGGCCCACTTGTACTAATGGAGTAACTTTATCTGGCCGGAAATACTTTTTGAGGAGCTCTTCGTTCACTTGACTTGTTTAAGGTAATCAAAAATTTCAAAAATTTATCTAGTCATTTTATAATTTTTCTTTCCTCATTCTTCTTCCAAAATTGTCTTTAATTAATTTTTGAAGAAAACCCAATTTTGAGGTTTTTCTAAGGCTTTTTCTTTCCGATCAAGGATGCCATTTCTGATTTTCCCTTGAAACCAATTTTATACAATACTAAAATTCCTGAGCTATTTTTCCTTACTCTGAGATTAGATATTTGAGGCATCTAGGTATTTTAAATAATTATTTTTTGACTAATTATTTATTAAATAGCCAAAAATTAAATAACCTTTAAAATTCCCATAAAGGTTATTCTTTTCATTCTAACCTGAATTGGGCATCAATTACTGATCAGTAAATTTTTTTCTATCCTTTGGGACTCTGTAAAATTTTTAGATATTTTGGTTAAACTTTGACTAAAATACGCTTTGACATTTCATTAATGTCTTCAAATTTCATAAATGGCAATTTGGTCCCTTGAATTTCAAAATTTTCACTTTAGTCTCATTTAAAATGACACTTTCGTTCCTTGCTTTTACAAAATGACCATTTTGTTCTTACTTTCTCTAAGTTTTGTAGAATGGCATTTTTACTCTTCGTTTCCTTTCCTTTCGTCCTCCGAACCCTTAATCACTCTTTAGTTACTCTATAGCAGATGTCATGGGTCGTTGACCGTTGAGCTGTTTCAACACCTTTCAGAAATCCAACTTCTCTATCATCGAAGGTGAAAAATGATTAACCCAATCTCCAACCACACCTTTCCTAAAGAAATCCTTGTTTTCAAACTTCTACACATTTTCCAGTCTTGTTCACCTCTAATTCCTTCAACTTTTGAAAGTTGCATAGCTTAATTATGTCTTCAATAACACCACTGCTTTCCTCCTTAGAATTGAATGGACAATCTATGAACTCTACCACTCTTTTCAAGTAGAAATTAATATCTTCTTTCAAATCCTCATACCACAGAAACAAAATCTTGTTTAGTGTCTCCTTGCTTGCTCTCCAATAACTCAACATATGTGTCCAAAATGGACCACATTCATAAATCTCGTCTGAGTACCTCTCAAACGCTTCCTTGCATGATAATTTGGGTAAAAATCGTGGTACCAATTTGTTTGCGAATAGCCAAAATGATATGAAATTGTCAAATCGGTTATGACATATATAGATGATCTTGCATTTGGATTTGGTAATTGATCAGGTTAGGAATGAAATGAAACATGTGTACTAAGAAGCCTTGGTTCAAACAATTTGGAGAGATTAGGAATCTAGATGAAGTTTCTTTCTTAACCCTAGAAGATGCCATCGAAAATCTGCTTAGCGTAGGTTCTAAATATATCCAACTTTTGGCGGAATTCAACTTCAACCTTGCATTGTTCTTCATCAACTTTGAGATGACTACAATAAGACGCATGTCCTTTGTTAGGATCGGATTCGACCAAGAGGGGGGGGTGAATTGGTCAGATAAAATTTTCGCAAACGTTAAAAGCGTAAAGCAGAGTATGAAGGAAATGGACAAAGTGGTTTATCCTGGTTCGGTCCTCTCTGACCTACGTCCAGTCCTCAGAATCCTCTGAGCTTTTCAAATCCACTAATCTCAACA
>QFDD01007597.1:0-13942 GCA_006871305.1 Vachellia collinsii
AGGAATTTTCGTGCACTCAACATCCCACCCAATTCTATTTTTTTCTTCAAATCTTCATATAATTTTGGCTGTATATTTTTTTTAGGGAGAATTAGAGTAAAAGACCTAAATTAAATAATATTTATTATGAAGGACCATAAAAGTGGTAATTATTTAGAAGGACTACAAATAAAATATAAAATTAAAAATACTAAATTGCCCTTGACCACAATTTCTATTTTCCCTCATACATTCCCTCTCATACTATATTTTAAAAAATAATACAAAATCTTAAATTTTACTAAATTAAACATAATATTTTCAATTTTTACTAGAAAAAAATTGCACTTTGTTCGATTTTTCCAAAATTATATATTTTAAAACTTAACACAAACATTAAATAAAAATAAAAATTATATAATATTAATAAAAATTAAAATATTTTATAAGTTATTATATACATTTAATAAAACTTATATAAGTCTAGTGAGTAAAAATAAAATTTATTCATTTCAAAATAATTCAAAGAAAGTTTATATGATTTATTTTTAGTTTAGAAGAAATTTATATGATTTAAAAAAATGCACGTAACATTAATAAAATAAAAATATCCAGATAATAAATCATATTGTGAAAAGATATAAAATGAATTCATTTTTTATTTTTATAAAAAAAAAATTAATTCATATTAGTGTTGATAATATAAATTAAACATCTTGATGTTATACTGATTAATTAAATGACATATTGATCATATGAATAAAAAACTAGTTGAAAAATAAAAATTAACAAAAAAGATATAATCCTATCAATATAATTTATAGGTAGTTTTAGCTTTAATTTTAATTATTTCTCAATTTTAAATGCAGTAAATAATGTAAAAGGTTTACTTATGGGTAAATTAGTAATTTTAAATTTCTATTTTAAAGTTTGGTCCTTTTAAGTAATTACTATTTTAATGGTCCTTTATAATAAATATTATTTTCTTTCAGTCCTTTATTTTAATTTTCCCTTTTTTTTATTGCTTTCTTTCATTTTATTTAACTACTTATAATGTTTCCCATTTCATTTGGAGTAGCTCTAGTATTTGCATTTCAATTTTCAATCATGTACGTATATCTTTTTATACATTTGATTTTAATCCCTGTAATTTACATACATTTTGATTTTGATTTTTAAAATTTTAAATATATAGTTTTGGTCCTTAAATTTATTTCAAACCATTGGTACGTGAAGTTTTAAAAAAATTTAGATCCAAAGTTACCACATTAGTTAAACTTATATGACACTAACACCGTTAAATATACTTATGCGGATGCTGATTGGGTAAGTTGAGGTAGAAAAATAAATTAAAAACTTATATTTTTAAAAGCTGTTATATAATTAAAAAAAAATTAAAACCATAGTAATGTTGGTACTTCGACCCTGTTTACTGCTTCGCTTCCTGCCTTTTCATCTCCCTTGTAGAATTTTGAAATTCTTCAACGTCTCCTCTGTATCATCCAACCATGGCGTCAGAAAGCAACTTTTTGAATTCTCTAAATTGCGTCAGAAAGCTGCAATTTTATTTACTGTTCAATTGAATCTCTTCCTCAATCTGTTCCAATCAGTTCATTCACAAATCCAGACATGAAAAAACAAGAGTACGCTGAAGAGTGCGAACACGATGATGGTTTTAATTATATATATATATATATATATATAACAGCTTTTAAAAATTGGGAAAATTTTCAAAATACACCTCTTAAATTTAGAAAGGACGTATGAATACCCAAAAGGGTACATGAGGAGAAAATAAAAATCTGTCATTTCAAAATTTACAAAAAAAGATCAAACTAACCTTCAATAATAGAAATATCATTACATAATTTGTAACTGAGTTTAAAAAGTGGTTAATATGTTAAATAATATTGTCAACCATCTTAAAATAACAATATTTGCACCCAAGTAAATATGTTGTCAGAATGATTACAGAGTTATCACCAAATTTAAAAAGATGATCAATATGTTATACAATACTGTCAACCAACTCAGAATGAGGTTATCTACATCCAAATGAAGATGTTGTTAAAATCATTATTAAAATTGTCACTGAGTTTAAAAAAGTGGTTAAAATGTCAAGAAATGTTATCAACTAACTCAGAATGAAAGCATATGTACCTAAGTAAAGATGTTGTCAAAATTATGATAGAAATCGTAATTGAATTTCAAAAAGTTGTTAGTTGATTTGATCATGAGATATTGATCATTTCAACCAACATTTGAAATCTCATATTCCTACATTTCTTATATATGTTATTGTGCTTATTCATTTTTTTTTGGGATCCAATTTAAGAGGTGTTTGATGTGGATTTCCCCTTAAAAATACAAGTTTTTAATTTATATTTCACCTCAGCTTGCTCAATCCACACCCACATCAGCATATTTAACGATGACATTATTGCTACATAAACTTAACTAATGGTGTTAACAGGTTTAAATGCTTTTGAAATTTTAAAGACTAATAGTTTAAAATAAACTTACGGAACCAAAACCACATATTTAAAACTTTAGGGCCGAAACTAAAATACTTGTAAATTACAGGGAATAAAAATAGGTTAACACTAAAGTTATTTTGTTTCACCAACAAATGTTAGTACACTTAGTAAAAAATTGGCTCACAACTCATAAGGTTGTGAGTTCAATCATGCTATCGATATGTGAGTTTTGTTGGTGAGCAATCTGTAAATACATCTGTAAACATTTTCTAAGTTTCAACTCATGCCCGGACCCTGTGAGGCCCTAAAACCTAACTTACGTAAAACTTTTTTTTTACCTAGAAATATTTCACACAATAATTATTTCTCAATTTATTTTTAATCATCTTGTTCTCCTACCTCGGGGAAATTCTAGTAAGGAACTGAAGATATTCACCTATGTGAAGTTAAAATGCATTGGTATATGAAAAAGATTTTGTCAAGAATAAATTCTTTTTATTGGAGAATAAAATTTTTGCTTGGATTTTGCTTAGGGAAAAAAACAGTTAAGTAAAACTTTTTTTATTGGCGAATAAATTTTTTTCCTACTGGGCTAATACAAAAATCTTACTATATATCTTTTGTATTTTATGTTTTGATAAAAAATAAATTATATTAAAATAAAATGAAGGTATGATATAGTATAAGTTAGGCAGCGGAAAAGTAATAAAAATATCAGTTTTATAAAGGGAGTAACTGGGAAAAGACATACAGAAGGGTATAGGTGTGTTTGTTTCTATTTTTAAAAACTGTTTTTTAAACAAGCCAAGAAGAAAAAATTTGTTTAGGGTATTTTTTAAAATAAGTTGTTTTTTAATAACAAAAAGAAACTTGTTTTTAAAAAAGTAAAAAAAAAAATTGGTTTAGAAAATTTGGGAGATCCTTTATTTTTCATTTGATGACTTTTTTCTATTTAGAATTTAATTTATTATTAAAATTTCGCCCTCATATTTAATCTGAGTATAATTATTTTAAAATATAATTTTATAAAAACAATCCGCCAAAAAAGATTTTTGTTTTTTCTTTGAAAATGTTTTTTAATAACAGTTTCATAAGATAATTTTAAAAAGGGTTAAACATACTTTTGTTCCTTGTAGTTTACCTCAATTTGGGTTTTAGTCCCTGAAGTTTTAAAGTGATGATTTTGGTCCCTTAAGTTTACTTTGTTTAAAACTATTAGTTCCTATAATTTTAAAATGTCTATGTACTTTTAACTAATTTTGTTTTTTATCCCTATATTTTGAATGAATTTTGGTTTTAATCCTTATGCTTTGAACAAATTTTTATTTTGATCCCTAAATTTAACTATGTTAATTAACGCAGTCAACCATTCAAGTCTCTAAAACTACAATGATAAGTTATACAACAATTTTTTTTTCATGTTATCTTGTTCAGTTATTAAGAAATTTTATTATAATTAATGGAATTAGTAACACATAAGCAAAATTAACTGTATTAACATTATATGTAGGTCCTTTTAAAACTATAGGGACTAACAATTTTAGACAGAGTAAACTTGAGGGACCAAAACCACAACTTTTAAACTTCAGGAACTAAAAACCAAATCAGTGTAAACTATAGGGATTAAAAGTAGGTTTAACCCTTTTAAAAACAAGAAAACATAAAGAAAGCCCAAGTATCTTTTATTGTTATAATGCAGCATAGATCAAAGTGACTCTGATTCCCCACAATAAAATTAACCCCTTTTACGTTTTTTTTAACATAAAACCAGTAGAATTTGTTTAGAAAGATTAAAAAAAAGAGTAAATAAGTTATTTAAAAATCATTTGTCTTGCCTTATATTTCTTAATCTCAGTAACTTATTTTTATAGGTTAAAGTATATATTTAATCATTTAAATTTATATTAAGGTTCAGTTTGATCCCTTAAATTTAAAAAGTGCATATTTAGGCATTTATTGTTAATATCATTAAATTTACTTAGTGGAAAATACTAATTCAATTACCATTCTATAATTAAATAACGTCAAAATATATTTAAATATTGATTATTTAATATTTTTTTTATATTTTAAAGTTTAACAATATTTTATTTGCATGTAATTGTATAATCATTATTTAAATTTGTTAAGTTACTATTTTTTGTTAAGTAAAACTAACGGCGTTAACAATAAAAGATTAAAAGTGCAATTAATAAATTTAAGGAATTAAGCTGATACACAACGTAAACTTAAATGACCAACTATATACTTTAACCATTTTTATATTAAGGATCATATATGCATACTTGGAAAAAAAAAATAGTTGGGATAAAACCTTTTTAATGACTAATACAACTTTTATCTAATTGGCTAATGCTGTGAAAATATTTTTGAAGGAAAATCTTACTATATATATATTGTCAATAATCTGACCTTTTTTTGCCCTTTAATTATCGCAATTTCTTTTAAAAATCTATCTTCCAACACCCTTCTAACCTTCTCACTCAGTTCCCTGTTCTCTCACCTCTGTTTTTTTTTTTTTAAATACAAACCTCTCTGTTTTATTTTTCTTTTCCATATATTTTCCATCACTTACCCTAATCATAATTTGGGAAGATCCAGATCCGACCCGTGTCTTCCCTGTCCGCTTGTGCTCTCGATGGATAGCAAAGGGATTTCGAAACAATAATCGGTCGTTGTTTGCACTTTGGGGCCGAGGCCACCCGCCACCCTTTCAACCTCGTCGGGGTTCGCCGAGAAGCTGGTTGAAACAAAGGAGGTAAAGAATCTAACAAGTAGGGATCTTTCAACGAGTTCAGATTCGAGCATGGCGCATAGGTTGCTGAGGGATCATGAAGCTGATGGTTGGGAACGATCTGACTTTCCTATTATCTGCGAATCATGCCTCGGTGACAACCCGTATGTTCGTATGGTATGCAGTTTTCTCTGCCCCGCTTCGTTCTAACCCCTTTTTATTGTATGAAGGATGTTAGATGCTCTTTCTGGTTCTGTTGAGCAGTTTCATATGCCGAGAAATAAGAATTTGAGATATTCATGGGATTTTAAAATGAGGGTCTTGTAAAAGAATTGCGCCTTTCTACGTCATAAGTTAGCTTTCAGAATAAAATTATCCTGAAGAATTATATAACTTAGCTTAGAAGAAAACCCTTGTAAGCGCCTCAGTTTGGGGTTTCTCTCAGAAATATTAAGGTTAAAGGAACAGGTGGGTTACCTATAGTTTGTAATGGGTGTTTGAATCCAATTTTGTTCATTTAAACTAGGCTTATTCTGTGCAGAATGATTAATTTGTAGCCTACCATTTAATTCCTTATCTCAGATGCATTATAAGGTTTCAGAAGAGTTCATAATAATTTTTTTCAGACTTCAGCATTTTTCTCATAGGATGTTAAACTTTTTTAGCTAACTTAATTAATTTCCCTTTTCGTGCGTGCATATGGGTGCAGACAAGAGCTGATTATGATAAGGAGTGTAAGATTTGTACACGGCCATTTACTGTTTTTAGATGGAGACCCGGTCGAGATGCAAGATATAAGAAAACTGAGATCTGCCAAACATGTAGTAAATTGAAAAACGTTTGTCAAGTCTGCCTTCTGGATCTTGAGTATGGGTTGCCAGTTCAAGTCCGAGATACTGCTCTCAGCATCAGTTCCCATGATTCTATTCCAAAGAGTGATGTTAATCGGGAGTATTTTGCTGAAGAACACGATCGCAAGGTATGATTGATTTTACTATCATATCTTATAATTGATGCTTCTTGCGCATAATTTTAAAGAATGCCGCATTGTGTTCTACAGTTATCACCATTACAACTTAGAAATTGCTGCTTCCTATTCTATTGTTGTAGATAAATCTTTTGGTTAATAATCTATTTAGGGATATGGTTTACGATAGAACACAATAATGTCATTTAATCCATATAGTCGACCCTATCTAATGAGACAAGACTTTTTGTTGTTGTTGTTGTTGTTGTTTGTTGAGGGTTTAAAATGAAGAATCCTTTGCAAAATGTGGATAGCATGACTCAATCGCTTTATACTTGTACTATTCTGACAAGTCTCACTCATGGACTGCTTTTGCTTTTCATTGCTTGAATCAATTTTGTTTGAGTTGTCTCATTTCATAAAATTTATCACAGTGATGGACTATCTTAGGAAAATTGATGCATATGAGTTATGTGCATTTATAAATATGCTGATGCTGCATAGGGTTGTGTAGCTTAGTTAATTATATCAGCTACGCCCATACATAAAGTAAGGGAAGAGGTCAAGGATATAATTCTTAACTTGTTTGAGTTATTGGGAAGTGGTGCTTTTTTTTTTGTTGATTTTTTTTTTGGGGAGTGGGGGGGGGGTGGATGCATTTGTAAGGCTAGACATTGTTGTAGGTGTTACCTAGAATGCAACTCAAAGATAACCCGTGAATCCAATGGAGAAAGTCATCTTCAATATATGATTCGTATTTTTCTAGAAATGAGGTGTGTTGCTTTTTACATGTAGCATTATATAGGATTAACAAAATGTGATTTGCTGTGAAAATTTTTTATAGGATTATCCTATCCTTGTTCTATTTACAATGACTCTAATTTAATTATAGTTACCCTGAAACTACTTCATATAACCAAAGGAATTCCCTATAGAAATTACATCAAATTATCAAAAGTAATAACTTATGTAATTAGGGACCGACCTTGTCTTACATCTGGAAGGGTGATATGTTTACTTAGAAGTTGTGTTTATGTGACTGTAATCCAGCCACAATTTCAAAAACCTAGTGCAATTTATGATCATATGTCGATGCAATGATTGTTGTGTCTATCATAATGATGTCTCATCAAATTTTACTCTTTTTTATTAGTTCAATCTAAATAATTGAATTCTGTTGGGTTTATATATTCATTATTGCTTTTCCTTGTCATTATATCTCAGTTTCTTTTGAATTTATATAAGTTGGACTGTTGGATTTAATCTTTTATTCCTTACTTCGAGACTTTTATGACTAACAATTGAATTTTGGTTCAGACTCGAGCTGGCTTGGATTATGAATCCTCGTTTGGGAAAGTACGCCCAAATGATACTATTTTGAAGCTTCAAAGGACAACACCATACTACAAAAGAAACCGGGCTCATATTTGCAGTTTCTACATAAGGGGTGAATGCACCAGAGGAGCTGAATGCCCTTATAGGCATGAGATGCCTGTGACTGGGGAGTTGTCACAACAAAACATCAAAGATCGTTATTATGGGTATGTGTAGTTTCAAATGGCTTCCTACTTTGGTCATATATTTTTATAATTGATGCCCCCCGCCCCCCCCCCCCAAAAAAAAGCAAAAAAAGAAAAGAAACAGAATAATTGTTTGAGGAGCAACCCTAACTATCTGTTTATGGGACTCTGTGAGAAAGAGCTGTTTGTGGTGTCTTAGACAATTGTGTTGGCTGATTCATCATCATTCGGTGCGATTACTTGCTGTGGAACCATGATGACATGTTTGCTGTTTGTTTTTTTGGCCAATTCTTGATATAGTTATGATTTTAAGAGCCACGTATCATTAGAGTTTTTCTGCATTGAATTATTTTTTTTCATTTGAACATTCCTGGGAACTAGATTGTGGGCGTGTGTGGAGCTTGAGGTGAGCCACATTATCCATAACCTATGTTTGTTTCCTAAAATTTTATATTATATATAGATATTTAGATTAGCATTCGAGAATCCTAGTTGGGGGGAACTTTTTTCATTACCGGATTATAACCATCATTATATATGTGCAATTGTTATTTATTTGTTTTCTTTAACATCTGGTCAGTGTTCATGTTCTTTACTTAATCTAGACTTCTTGCTGGATATGATTCACTTAAATCTAGGTTGTTGCATGGTTCTTAGCTCTTTGTCTGCACTAAGAGTGACAATCAACAAATCAGATTATTTCATTGTGTTTGTTTTGTATTTTAAACTTTTAGGGTGAACGATCCTGTGGCATTAAAGTTACTTGGCAAGGCTGGAGAGATGACCTCTCTGGAGCCTCCGGATGATGAGACCATCAGAACTCTTTATGTTGGTGGGCTTGACGCTAGGGTCAGTGAGCAGGATCTGCGCGACCACTTTTATGCCCATGGTGAAATAGAATCCATCAAGATGGTCCTCCAACGGGCCTGTGCTTTTGTAACCTACACAACCAGAGAAGGTGCAGAAAAAGCAGCGGAAGAGCTCTCTAACAAGCTAGTTATCAAGGGCCTGAGGTTGAAGCTGATGTGGGGTAGACCTCAGACGACAAAACCTGACTCTGAAAGTTCTGATCAAGCGAGGCAGCAGGCATCTGTGGCTCATAGCGGGTTGTTGCCTCGAGCCGTCATATCACAGCAGCAGAGCCAGGATCAAACCCAGGGAGTGCATTACTATAACATTCCACCTCCTCCTCAGCAAGATAGAAGCTACTATCCATCAATGGATCCTCAGAGAATGGGAGCTGTTATTCCGTCCCAAGATGGTGGCCTGCCCGGTGGGGCTACTGGGACTGGAGAGAACAACAAGCCCAGTTTGGAGAAGCAGCATGTACAGCATTTTGCCCATCCAATGTTGCCTCCACCACCACCTGGGCAATATCACCATCATCAGTATTATCCCCCTCCCCCATACGGTTATATGCCACCTGGTCCCGGTTATCAACAGTATGCACCACAATACAACCCTGGGATGACGGCATCTCAGGCACCGGCTGTGAACCAGCCATATCAACAATCCATGCAGCCGGGTTCGTCTGCTCCCTCAGGGTCAGCACCAACAGGATTAGGACCAGCTGGTGGTTCTGCACCTGCAGAAGCTGGAACATCAACCTCAGCCTCACAGCAGCAGTGAAATCTCTCGTGCTGATGTTTGTTTCATCTCTATTCTAGCTTGAAGTGTCCACACTGACATGGAATATGTTATAGCTCTTAGCCTCTAGTTGTCACTCTTGTATCACAAGTTCTCAACTAGCTTGGTTACTGATATGCCATATGGGCTTGTGGCGTAAACCAGAAGATATTTTGTGATTTAATTTTGTGCATTGTTACTCGTTTTTCCCCCTTTCAACAGCCTAATATGTTTTGATAAGATTTTTCTAAGTTTTGGAAGAAGAATGCTGCTGTAAAGAGTTGTAGTTTTAGTCAATATAGAGTATGAACATATATTTAAAAAAAAAAAAAATCCCACTCATTGTAGGGCAGATCGACCTTAAATGAAGATTCATTAGTTTGAGTATGGTGGAAATGTAATTTTATTATTTAAAAGCTCCTTTTCGAACAAAGAAATTATGTTACGATGCAAGAATGAGGAAATGACCAAGAGGGAGGATGAGGTTCTCTAAAAGCTAATTTTTACCATAAAGGGCCAACAAAATTATAATTTTCAGGTAAAAAATGAAATTATAATTAAGTTGAAGCCAAAAGATTAATTAATTATTATATCTTACGCAGAGAAAATACCATGATGTTAAAAAAAAAAAAATTTTCGCGCTTCCTATTTGACCATGGTTAACTTTTCCCCCGTCAAGGATGAGGTATTCGTTAATTATTAATTAATTAATTAATTTAATCATTAATGTCAAATAAATGTCTACTTCTTTCTCATTCTTTTGTTTTTGCATAGTTTTGCAGCCTGGTTCTTTTCTTTTGATAACCAAGTTCTGTTTTTGTAATCCTTTAGAGCAATGATATTCACTTTTTAGTTTTTACTTAAAAAAAAAAATGGACTAACTCTACCTTGATCACCATTAAAAAGAGCTGTACAAGAATTATTGAAATCATTACCTTTTCGATATATAAAATTGACAATCTCCTTAAAGTATTATAATAAACTCTTCATACCATTGATAACTTTATAATTTTGAAAATAATTTGATTATTTAATATGCTTGCATTAAATTTAATTTTTCTAAACATTTAAATAAAATTGGGCCACTACAGTGGTAGCATCAAAATTGGTGCAATTTTTTTTCTTTTTACTATCTATCATCATCATTTAATGTTTTTTATGAGAAAGTATTCTAAAATAATTTTTGATGCATTTAAAATATTGAACTAATCTCTAATGATACTTTTTCTGAATTATATTATTAAGTGTTCGAACAATCGATTAATGCGAATTAACACTTCTGGGATCCTTCAAACCCAAGACTTTGTGTATACTGGTTGAACGCCTTCCCCAATCCAACCAAACGTTTGGTAAAATTACTCTACAAGTGTTACTAAAAAATTAATTTAGGATTTTTATTGCGACTTAAAAGTTAAATGCTCTAGGTGCAGGTGTGCAACTTAATTCTTAATTATTAATCTGTTTAATCATCGGCAGCAAGCTTGTCCCAGCAAACCCTAGTCTCCCACACAGCTAAATCCGTCTATATTAACTCAGATCACCCTCCAGCTTTGGTCGTTTGGGGCTCTGCAGATTGTAAATAACAGTAGGACCAACTTCTGCAATTTGTTATTAGCGAACCTCCACCATGGTTGCCGCCAAGAAAACCGTAAGCTCTCTCTTTTTCTCTAAAACGCCTTTGCAAGCACATATACTACTGTTGATTTATTCCTGCATTAGCTTTACCATTTCATTTTCATGTTTTTTTTTTTTTTTAATTTTGATCTGACCTGGGGTAAATGTTTTTCTATGATTTAACTTCCACAGAAGAAGACCCATGAGAGTATCAACAACAGGCTCGCTCTGGTGATGAAGAGTGGGAAATATACTTTGGGTTATAAAACGGTTCTGAAATCCCTTAGGAGCTCTAAGGGTATTGTTTTATTATAGTGTCTTGGTTCTAACGGTTTCTTCTGCTGAATATTATTAGTTGTAATTTGGAAATATGAAGCATTGGATTTTTTAAAAATATTTTTCTTTTCATAACCTAGATTGCTGTCTACTTGGAGATCCTAATTTTTCTTAAACAGGTTAAGGGAATGGCATGTTTCATTAGTCAAATTTCTGATGTTGCTTAGTCCCTATTAGTGAGGAATTGGCATTTGTCTGTGAACCTTATCTATAGAGAAGCCAACCATTGTGCTAACTCTATGGTAAGGTTTACTCATGAAATTACTTCTGATTTTTGTACTTTTGGTCATCCCCGCCTCGTTGTAAGGAAGTGGTGGATGATGAAAGGTTGGTGGGTAATTACCATAGCCTCATGTGGTTCTTCTGATGAATGAGAGTCTCTTTAGCTTTTTACGTTGGAAAAAAAATTCTAAGGTCGCTGATTTTTAAAGTGCTATAGTAGACATTTTTTTTCCCTTGTGCATTTGAATAGAATCAATTCTTTTGATAATTTTGAAAGTTTAAAGGAAATAAGATTGAAATAAGTAAATAAATAAAGTACAACTGTTACCTTTGGTATTTTGATATTGTCTATGTTAGTATGGAATTTGCTAATTGTGCAGAATTAGAAATTAGAAATTTAATAAAAAAATTTCTCTTCTTTGCAGGGAAACTGATTATAATTGCCAACAATTGCCCACCTTTAAGGAAATCAGAGATAGAGTATTATGCAATGCTTGCCAAAGTGGGTGTGCATCACTACAATGGAAGTGAGTTCTTCATCAAAGAGATTTTGTTTCACATCTGTAAAATTGGTGTCCGATGTTGGGAAATGTTTCATGGTTATTAGATGTGGACAAAACTTAGGTCCAATTCTCCAATTAGTTCTTTCCTAATGTGATTTTTAGTATTGATGATGGTCTAACAGAATTCTGAAATTTTATCCATGTGAGTTTTATTATTGAAAAAAAAAAAAATCATATGCTAAGATTTGGTTGGAGAACTGGATCTAATGAGTGCAAACAAATGGACCTAAGTTCCGTCACTTAGATATTTCCTTTCTCGATTTGATATTGGATGCTTTTGACCCTGTAGAATGATGTCCCTGTTTAGTAGCACTTGAACATGCATGGAACATACTTTTTTAAACTTAAGATGCAGGATTGTATCAAGGTCCTTTCTTTTATCTTCAATATTTGAGTAGTTCTTGCTAACTTGCTGTTCGAAGCGCATATCTCTTAGTAAGGTAGTGTGAACCTCTGTTTAGACTTTAGATTAAGCAAATGAATGCAGGAACGACTTTGTTAGTTTGTGTTTGCTCTCATTTTTCTCCCCTTCTACAAAACATGAAATGTATATGCTTCTTAGCACCATATAATTGTCTCTGCCTGATAAGTAGAAAGTCCCTCCACATGTCGTTATTCTATTGTAAACCGTGATAGCAAATATCTAAGAACCTGCACTTAAGTTCTATCCATAAAATTTTTCTTCTATATTTCTATTTTCTGTTATTAATCAATTGTTCTTTTAGTGGTGTAGTACTTACCTGAAACTAGTAGTAGTAGACCAAAAAACTAATGCGGTACTGATAGAATGATAGGAGCATATCTTGTTTCTTTTTTCTTGTAATGCATGACCAACTCTTGTAATTTTTTTTTTTGGTTATATCAAATGCGCAATATCAGATAAGATGTCAGCTGGTCACAAACATCATGATCTTCTGTGATTCTTGAGTATCTCTTGTAGTAAACCTTAACAAAAGGGTTTCTTGTTTGTTTACTAGACAACGTCGATTTGGGCACAGCATGCGGCAAATATTTCCGGGTTTGTTGCCTTAGCATCATCGATCCTGGTATCTATTACATCCTCAAACAAACATCTTGCGATTAGTGAGGCAATTTTTGGCTTGTCTTTCACCTAACTGTTTGATAATTTGATGTTCTTCAGGTGATTCTGACATTATCAAGACAATGCCTGGCGAACAATGAATACTAGAGTAGCATAAAGTTCCTTTTTTTGATCTTGTCTTTGAGGATTTGAGCCTCCGAAGTTGTCTGAAGGAATCAAGAAACCGACTTCTTAATTTAGTGGCTCTCCTTGCAGATATGGTTCTAGTTGATTAAGCCTTCCAGATTTTGTGGAAACAAAATGTTGAATGTATTGACTTGACTAGATTCCGTGTGCACTCAAAGAATTTTTTTTTTTTTTTTTGGACGTTTCATTTTAACCAGAGTTGACAAAAATGATTGCCTGATAGGTAAGGGATGAAGAGAAATTGTTCCCTGTTTTATTTTGGCACGTTGCTGATGAAGATGAAAACTACATCAGTGAATTTTATAATTTTGTTTATTCAACAAGCGCCAATGTACACATTATGCAATATTACTCCTAATGCTGATAAAGCTTCTCGATTGAACATCTGTAATAGGATAATCTTGTCATAACAAAAGCATCAAAATCACACAACCAGAAAATGAAAAACATTCTGAAGTCCGATAGATATTGTCTTCCAAAACCACAACAGCAATAGAAAACACCAGTTATGCCATCTCATATATGGTCCACTCACTGCTTTACCGGTTCACTTCATGAATAATTAATAGAAGGCTACAGTAATAATTTATGCCCTCGTAAACCGTAAAATATTAGAAATTTGTCCTCTCTTTTATCCTGTGGGTTTTTGTGCTGCAGATTCTGCTAAGGAATTCAA
>QFDD01007598.1:0-15926 GCA_006871305.1 Vachellia collinsii
AAAGGAAGCTGGTGAAGCAAATGAAAATAAGGGAATGGCATCTGAGAAAGCAATATCACTTGAGGGAAGAAATAGACAGTCAGATGAAGAAACGACTTAGACAGAGAGATTATTTGAGAAGAGAGAACGATGGGTTCTTCTCTAGGAGCAGGGAAGTGAAGAAAAAACAGAGCACTCTTAATGTGACGAGAACGGTGATAGCGAAGACGACGCCCAACCTGAAAGAGCACGACAGCTCCGTGAGGGATGGGTGAAGATGTGCAGCGGCATATATGAAAGAGCACGATGGCTCCGTGGTGGTTAGGCGAAGAAGAGCGACCGCTTATTAGACGTCTTCTCCGAGGAGAGGAATTCTAGAGAGAAGGTGGAGTTTCTCTCTCTACCTTATCCAAAAAAAAAAACTCCGAGGTGTCTATTTATGATATGGGAGAATCAGTTTCAACGTGGTTCGCAATTATCAGCATGGTGGTGTTTTTCGCTGAGGTAAGAAGTGCGTATAGTTTAAATACGGTTTCAATTGGTCTATATTTAAAAATTTTCAACTGATGATTTTCAAATAAGAGAAATCATTTTTTTGAAAAATTGTCGGTTAAAAAATTATTTTTATTTTAGATTACGTGCACATTATTAAAATATTTATTCATATTAAAAAAATTAATAAAATAAATATGAATAATTCAAATTAGATGAGAAAGGCAATGAGTACCAAAAGCAATTCTGAATATTGAATAAAACCATTTTATCTTAGAGCTTACGATATAAATGTATCTATGTATATTATATATATATATATAGTGAATGGGGTCTGTTGGCTAAAATTTTCAATGCATATATATATATATATAGTGAATGTTGATGGAATACATTATGTATAGGATTTGATACATTTGAAATGGAAGGACAGAAAAAATACACAAACTTTTTTTAATCCACAATTTCATGTAAAGTTGAATTGTCATATTTAACCCTCAAAATGGTTTGAATATTTTTCAAAGCATTTTGTGCTGCTCTATTATGAGCTATCTCCTTTTTAGAACCACAAACTCCTATTCCAACCAATTGGCCATCCACAAGAACCTTCACTGCCTTTGAATCCTTCCATGAGTCCACAAACTGAACCTTCATGTTATGTTTCTGGCAAACTTCATACAGCTCTGTCACTGGATGTGTCTTTAAGGTTTCTGCACTTATCATTGGCTCTAACAAGTGTCTGAAAACCTGTGGGGAAAACAATTTCCATCTCTTGTCATTTTTGTCCCAATATAAGAAAGAATGTGTGTGTGTGTGTGTGTGTGTAATGATGTAATAATTTACATTATTTATAAGTTAGGATAAATTATACAAAAGCCCCTAGCTTTGAGGTAGTTATATATGATCACATAGGTTGGGATAGTGTCTTCTATTACTCGGACGTGATAATTTCCATAAAAAAACATAATAGCAAAGGTTCCATAACAAAAAATAAAGGGATAATACAATTTTATGTCTCTAAAGTTAACCATCATTTTAGTTTTGAACTCTTAAGTTTACAATTAATAGTTTTAGTTTTTCAAGTATTTATTTAAGATATTGATCCCTATAATATAATAAAAATATGAACCATTTTATTCCTTAAAGGATCAAAACCCTTGGTTTTAAATTTGAGAGACTAAAATCAAAATGATAATAAATTTAAGAAATTAAAGATTATATTAACTTAAAAGTATATATAAAAGACCGGAATGGTTAAACTTTAAACGTTGAAATGTCAACTGTTCCAAATGTCAACCGCCCAGTTTAAACTTATTAACTAAATTAGGTACTGTTAAGAGCACTAAGCTGGTTCACAGGAAAAAAAAGAATTTCTAAGCAATCCTTTCAATTAGGGTTGTTGTGAAAATTGTTACGGTAAAAGTATGACCGGTGACATTTTCAGAATAATTGATTTTTTACACCGGGTTTATTAATAGCAGTACATAAAAATACTCTCTACCCCAGGCAAACAAAACAACCGGCGGTGTAAATAATGTTTTAAATTAAATTATCCAGTTTTTTTTTTAAAATATCCCTTTCTGCACCAAGATAATTATTGTTGGAAGTACCTTTTTAAACTGGTTGTTCTTCCAACTGGTGTAGAAAGTAGAAAAATAAAATAATTTTTTTTACAAAAAAATAAAAAATAAAAAGTCTCTTTCTATATTGTTTTGTCGAGACCCGTATTGAATGTTTCTTATTCTACACATTATTCTTAGAAATACATATATATATATATAGAGAGAGAGAGAGAGAGACACGTACCTTCCACACAATGTCAACGTTAGATTGAGAATCGATGAAGATTGCTCCAATAATGGATTCCACTAAATCGGCAAGACCCTTCGGAACATCTATAAGCCCATTCGAATGCATTGGGTGCTCCATTATTTCTTTCTTGAACTCATTTATCTGTTTTTTTCCCATGACGTAGAATCAAAATAAAAAATGGATCCAATGATATAAAAAAAATAAAATAACAGATAGAAAGGCCACACTATGTGTTCGGTCCTCTAAATTTACTCAAAATGGTCGATTTATCTTTTTTTTTATTCCACAAATATATATTCTTATCTATTATGGAAAGAGAAGAATAATTAAAAAAATTTATGAGATATCAGATCCACAAAAGATTATAAATAGAATATTTTTATTGGACATAATATTGATGATGTGATACTTTAAGAGTATGTAAGTATTTCTCATTTAAATGGTGATTTTATAATTAAATACTGATAAAACATAGTTAAATTTAAAAAATATAAAAATAATCATATTAAAGAATTAATATTTAACCATATTTTGATATAATTTAATTGTATAATCACCATAATGAAACAAACAAGTTTAATAATAAATTACTAAAAATGTAATTTTTAAACTCAATATCAATTGGGTCAACTAAAATTTAATTTAATATTAAATGATCAAAAAGTATATTTTAATATAAATATAAATTGATCAAAATAAACTTACTTGTTCATCAAGAAGAGGTTTCTTGTGCCGCAAGTAACTATTCAGCCCATGCTTAACGGCAACACGTGCGAGCTTCTCGGTGTCAACGTTGGCCGCCCGGAGCCGGGTCAACCGACCCGACGAGAGGCCCGGGTACGAGTGGAACTGCTCCTTGGTGACCAACAAGTTAAGCACGGCGTCTCCCAAATACGCTAAACGCTCAAATGAGAAGCACTTAATCTCATAATCAGCTTCGTCGCTCTGGTTATCTTTGGTGTAACAGTAAGACGCATGCGTGAAAGCCTCTTCCAATAAGCACTTGTTCCTGAAGCTGTATCTGAGAATCTCTTCGACTTCGTCTAGGTTTCTTGGTGCTGGTGATGAATATTCTGGAGGAGGATCCATGGTTGAAGATGACAAAGCTTCTGTTTCTCGATGGTCTTGAGCTTCTTCTCCCATGGTGCCTTTTGGAGAAGTCTGAGGAAAACACGAGAGTATTGTAGGCGAAGATGGAGAGGTCTAGATTTATATATACTCAAAAGGATTATATATATATATATAATATAGTGGGACGACTAGGGTTTTAAAATTATTTCTGGGTTGGTTTTCAACGATAAAATTTCCGTTGTTTGATTTTTTTTAAAGATATCATCTATGTAGATAAGAGCACTATCCTGATAGGCTTAAAGATCTCTGTAATGGCCTTTTAAAATAACGTAGGAGCAACTTCGAGAATTAATGGTTTAGTTTTAATTTTGAATCTTGTAAATAAAATTTTTTTTTTAAAAGATATTGTTCACCTTAAATAGATAACCTAATTTTATAATAGTTTTGAATACATAGAAAGTTTGTTAAAAATAAATGAAACAAAAAAACAACAATGGAATTTTATTACTAGAATATCATATGTATAATATTAATATTATAATAATATTTCAATATCGTAATTTTCTGTTATTTTTATTTCACATTTCAAAGATCTTTTTCGTATATGGAAGCGTATTTGATATATCTAATTTTTCTTCATTTAGATGTAATGGAAAACATATAACCCTTGTGTTTAACGAAAAGATGTTATCAATAACTTGACAATTGTTGAATAATACAAATAATATACTTTAGATAAAATAGTCATTGAAATCGGTAAATATCATGTGACAGCTTAGGCAAGGAGGAAAATTAAAAGGAAAATTGGAAATGAGTCCCTATTAAAATATTAATTGCAGAATGGATCCTTCAACATATATGTAACTGAACTTCCATAATATATAACTGAACTTTCACGTCATATATAAATAAGTTTCCGCATGTGTAACTGAATATGTTATGTTCTCTAATTAATTACACAACTGAGGGATTTATTACCAATTCTCTCAAAATTTAAGGGAAAAAATGATGAGAAAATATAGGAAGATTGGAGTTTTTTCTTCTAAAATTTTGTTCAATGAGCCTTAATTTTTATCAACCTTCTATAGAGTCCTACTCTATTAACCCCAAATTATTCATTTAAAATCCGATGTGGCTAATCTAATTACTTGGTTATTTGCTCTAAAAGAAATATTTGAATTGTCGTCAGAATTTTAAAGAATAATTATCTCTCTTTCAATCAATGACGTTGGAGTTCCAATTGTTGTCGGTTGCCAGTTGTACTTATACGTGGTGGTTCCTCCGAAGAGAGCGACTTGGGAATTTTCTTTTGAATTAAAGGTATTGTAAAAGCACTAAAACTTTAAAATCCTTATTTGATCCTTTGGGCTTATGACAATTACGATACACTTTCAGAAAAAAAATGATTAAAATTTATAAATATTTTATATTGCAAGAGATATTAAGAATTGCTCGGAGCAAACGAGACCACAATACATTAAATTAAAGACCGTAAGTCAACCGAAGGAAAGTTTCTGCAATTTCACCTTCTTTTAAGCATTAAAGTTTATTGACCAACAACATATTAATTGAGGCGGTGGTAAGCGTTGTTGCCTCATAGGAAGAAAAGCATATGTCGATATCCCCATCAATTGTGTACGCTAAGATGAAAGATGATATTTTAAAAAATTTAATTTATTTATTATAAATAATTAATTTCATTAATTTATAGACTTTAGGTAGAGTTTAAAAAGCTCATCTTTAAAACCGTAATATTATTAAGAGTTTATATTAGTTTTTGAAAAGTGATTGTACGTAATCCGATGTAAATATATGAGAGGAGTTTTGTCTCAGCTTGTATGAAAGTGATTCTAGAATCTAGACAAACAAGCTCTAAATTCTGACCCTCACAAATGCGGGCAGTTTCTTACCGATTGATTTATAAATTTTAACCTCCTTAAACTATCTTGTAATATTCAAGAACAAAATAAAAAATCTTTTAAAATTATTAATTCAAGTAATCAATATTCCTAAAATAAAACACATTTTCAGCAAAATGATTAAAATTTAGAAATACTGTATCCGGTAAGGGTACACCCAATACCCCGAATTATTTTTAAAAATATAATTAGCACCTTATATTATTTTGCAATGCAATTTTGGCCTCATGTATGTTAACATGGGTTCAATCCACCCCCCCCCCTCACACACAAACAAGCAACTCCCTGACTGCTACCTCTCCTCCATACGCTAGCGGCTTGATGGGATAGGGAATAAATATGGAAAGATTCGAATACTATCTATTTAATATCGTAGAAAATGTAATTTAATTTAATTTAAATTAGCAGTTATTTTAAATTTTGAATTAATTTAATAATATCTTAATATCGTGAATTTGATTTGATTTAGTAATATTATTTTTATTATATTTGATTTAATTTCCTTATCATTAATTTCTAGGGTTAGATTGAAGCCTATAAATAGCACATCAACTTATTTATTTTTGTATATTTTGATAAATTGAATAATATTAAATTTTCCCCTTTCTCAGTTCTCATCTTCCTTTATTTATCTGAGTGCTCATTCTTTCTTTCTGTTCTCCCCCCCTCTTCCCCTCTCTCCTCCCATTCCCCATCCCCGTCCTGTATCACTGCTCCTCCCCAATGAAAAATTATTGCCCCATCGTTTAAGAGGAAGATAAAGGGCGCGGAAGCGAAAATGACAAATCTCCGACGACGTCTTGGCCATCGTAGACACCGTAGTGGACGGCGGCGAAAGAGCCAAGAAGCAATAGTTGACTTGATGATGATGATGATGATGATGATGATGAGCTTGGTCCCAATCGTGCCTTTGCCTTCCTGAAGCCGTTCCCAAACGTAGGTCTGATGGCTCTGCTAGGGCCTGCTGATGACAATATTACCAGCAAAAATCATCGTCTTCCTCTTTTCTCTTGTTCTTCTCCATAGCCAATGCCTTGTTTCATGTGTCTCTCTAGCTAATCTGTTCGTCGTCTATGCTCTTGAGATCATAGCCAATCTGTTTGGACTATAAGAAAAGTCTCATAAATGGAACTAATTATTAAATGAAGTACAATGACAGGTATTTCTATATAAATTAACTTATTCCAAAATGGGATCGATAAAGTAAAATATATTAAAGCTGATAATTAATCCACAGATCAAACTTCATTTAGTTTACGATGTACAAAGTGGAATTAAGTCATCAGTTATCTTCCAGAGAGTAGATTTATTATAGTTTGATGATTATCAGAGAAGCCAGAGCCAACAACGTCGCAATCGTCCTCCTCATCAGGATTAGATGATGAAAGGGTCATAAGAGCGACAACAATGGATCTCATTGTGGGACGTAGCTGTGGATCATCTTGCGTACAAGCTCTAGCAAGTTGGGCCATCTGCATCCAAACAATTTAATTAATTGTTTAATCGCAATAATATAATATTCTTTCATTAATTAGTAATTATTGATCATGAGAACAGGGCCCAAAGAAAAATATACTCCGATGAGGTATTGAAAACTGAAGCAATCATTGAATAAATTAAGACTTGCGGTGGTATAAAGTGGGGCTAAACCGATTATGATTAGAATAATATCATTTAATTAATACATATATATATATATAAATGTGTATATATACACATAATCATGAAGCAAATGGAATATCTATCTATTGATCAAACCAAGTTTTAATGTTTTATACACTATTAATTCAAACAACAACTTTTGTTCTAAGATTACTCTCGGAAGATACATATTCAATGACTAAAGTAACTTATATATGTGAGCTACAATTTTACCACAAATTTATCATAATTTCACCCTGCACATTACAAAAAATTGTTCTTAACTCAACCAAAACGTTGTCATTTCAATGTTCAAGAGAAAAGTCATAAACGCCAACCTACTTTATCTGTTTAACCCACCTTTTAGTTCTTGCATAATCCTCAATTACCCACTTTTCTTAAAAACAGAATTTATGACCTAACAAATTCAAAATTTGAAACTTAAACTATCCAATCCAGACTTGTCTGAATCTTAGATGTCATGGTGGTTTAATTTATATCTGTAATTGTTTATTTTCACTCTAGGATATATATCCAAGACATCAAGACACCACAAAGGTTTTATTACCAAACTATGAGTGTGAGACAAATATTAAGATTAGTTTCTTCTTTGAAGAATGAATGTCTCCATTTTCCTTTTACGTACCTTATAAACTGAATCAATGGGGTAGTTTCCTCCAAGTCTAGGATCCACAAGGTTGCGAAGTTCTTCAACAGCATCTTCCCTACGAAGACATTTCTCAAACTGCAATAACGGATAATAAGTGAACAAAAAAATTAAGGTTTTTAAAATTGGCTCACTCATATATATTATAAAGTAACTCTGGCAGTTGACTCTTTTGGGAGATGAAAAATCTAATTACATTACTTAAAATTATTTATTTATGTGTATCATTATATTATATATCAATTTATAAGATAGACAAATTAGTTTGGAAAAAAATGATAAATATAAATACTTCAAAATAATGTATTAAGGTTCCTTAATCTCCCAAAATTATACTACCTCCATTCCTTAACATAAGAGGTAGTTGACTTTTTTTGATTATATTAAAGAAGCAAATTAACTAATCTATCTATCATTTTTTTCCAAAACTAATTTATATGACTTATAAATTGATATACAATCTAACGATACATATAAATATTTTAGAATATATGTTATAATTAAGTGATTTATTTATTTTTTTTATTACACCAAAAGTCAACAAGCTTTTATACTAAAAAAACAAAGGAGGTAGTATATATAGGCACGCGCACATGTAAGAGTGGTTTATATCTAATTAAAACTGACCAGAGCTACAAGGCCTTTTGACTCAGCAACAAATTCACCAATCTTGAGGACAGCATTCTTAGCAGAAATTAGTTCAAAAAGCACCACTCCAAAGGCATATACATCTAATTTTGGAGATGTGATTCCATATTGAGCATACCTGCACGTACATCATTGGCTTATTTATTATTAGCACAACTTCTATGAAAGTAGTGGATTTTAATGACAACTAGCTTAGCTTGGAGGGAATCTCAGCTCTGAGCTTGAGATAATCTTATATTTTACATTGATATTATTTTATAATTAACAACGACAATACTTGTGGAGATGGTTTCCGTATGTATAAAGAAAGGTGCCGGTAATGTGGATAGATCAGACAATATATATGAAGTCAATGAAAAAGAAGTAGATGGAAGATTGGGAGAACGTTTAATGAAGTTATTAAATTGGACATTTTGGTTAACAATACATTTAAGAATTTGATTTCTGATAGAATACAATAAAGTTATGCGATCAATGTAGTCAACTCTATTTAGTGAGATAAGTCTTGTTGTTATATTGATATTATTTTATAATTTTTATATATTTATCTAGAAAATGCAATTCCCTCGTGTAGAAATTTTCAATTCTTGAATCTTAGATCAAACCCCAATGGCCAATATGAATTGAAGTGATATACAAAAAAAAAAAAATACCACGAAAAATGAATAAAAACTCTACGTTGAGTACCTCCAGCAGTATACAACAAAATAAATAAATAAATAAAAATGTACAATCTTACTCTGGAGACATGTATCCAAATGTTCCAACAAGACGTGCGTTAAGTGGGCCATTTCCAACTTCAATGAGTTTGCTTAACCCAAAATCTGCCACCTGAAGGCGATCAAAACTTCAAAGATTATCTCACAAGAAGTAAACAGATTTTTTTTTTTTTCAGAAAGAAAAAATTAAGCACAAAGACAAAAAACAAGAACAGATCAAACCTTTGCATGGAAGGTTTTGTCGATTAATATGTTCAAAGACTTAACGTCACGATGGATATACACAGGCACTGTATGTTCATGAATATATTCAAGACCTCTTGCTGAATCCAGAGCAATTTGTACCCTTGTAGCCCATGACAATGGATCTAACCCTAAAATTAAATCATGTTTATCATTATCAATTCATCAATATAAAACTCGAAAGAAAAGTGTACTATTCATCATCAGTCCTAGACATTGTGGCTTATTCCTCCAACATGGGATAATTCAAGGGAAGCTGACTTATGATCACTTTATGGGTTAATATAATTTGTTGTCTCTCAAATTTGCATAAATTTTGATTTTAATTCCTTAAATTTAAAATATATGATTTTTGTCTTTATGATTTCAAAAAGATTTAGATGTTTAAAAGTTTTAGTTATCTTTGTTAAGTGTAAGGACTCAAACCAAAAGTTGTTAAAAGTATAGGAATCAAAATAAAAATCTTTTAATCCCTATACTTTTGATAAATTTTGATTTTATTTCTTATATATACTTTTAACAGACTTAGGTTTGGATCCATATACATAATGAAAAAAGTGTGTGCACGCGCGTGCATATCACAGTGAAATAATTAAACATATTCATCATTTTAAGTTTAAAACGAATGGTCCTCCTTTGGGTCCTAAATGTAAGAGCAAGTTGAGGGAAAAAATGCATATGGATATAACTATGTTCATTAATTAGTGTGCAAGCTGAAGATGTCATCACCTGATGAGGAACGCAAATGATGGCTTAAGTTTCCGTTGTTAATGTATTCATAAACAAGGAAAAGCGATCCCTCCACACAATATCCGATCAACCGCACCTTTTTTTTTTTTTTTTTGATAATTTCATGGAAGAAAACAGAGAAAAGAGTCATATATAGATATCCAAAAATGTATTCCTCCTAGTACTCAACAATTAGGAACATTAATTAATACATCAGATCTTTCGAAGGATATGTGATATACCAGATTCAAATGGTGAACATGTGTCAAAACCTTCAACTCAGCGAGAAACTCTTGTGACGCTTTTATATCCATCTTCTTGATTGCGGTTTTCTGCATGCAAGAGATTGTTTTTCAGGCGAATCATATTAACCCCAAAATTATCTAATGAGAGCAGAAGTTTCATTCAAACGAACCTGGTCTCTTAGCTCGGCATAATATACAACACCAAAACCTCCTTGACCAATCTTGTTATCGGAGCTGAAGTTATTGGTAGCTTTGGCTATTTCTTGATATGAGAACTCCGTGTATTTTCCAACCATGATGCTTCTTATAAGATCATCAGTTGCACTTGAAGCGCCACTAGATCCTGAAGTTTCATATATAACAACATAGTCAACTAATTAAACCCACATTCTTCTTATATCGTTTTGGCACTCCACAAGTCAGTCCCACAATCTGTGTGTCTGTGTGCGAGAGAGAGAGAGAGAGAGAGAGAGAGAGAGAGAGAGAGATAATTAAATATGAGGAGAGTATTGCCCCTTAGTGGATCCACCTAGTTCGACAATGATTAATAATGAAACCTCTGAGTGTGTATTCTGTTTGGTATTAAATTTAGAAACTAGCTAAGACGTTTACTTAAATTCTAAATGTACCACTTCAGTTCACTTTATTTCTTAAGTTTGTAATTTTATTTTCAACCTAATCAGATCCCCCAATGAAGATAGATTTCAATGCAAACGATAAAAATAGTATTTTCGGAAAATTAACACAATTTTTTTTTTGCAAATAACTAATTTCAATAATTTTCTTATCACCATTAAATTAGTTATCTGGCTTTATACATTTGGGACCCGAGGAAGTGTATTACTGTTAAAATGTATAACCAAAACATAAGTTATAATAGGGGTGTAATTATATATAAACTGCATGAATCTCTAAGGAAATTATATGCAGTTAATTCTTACCGTCTTGATTTGAAAGGTCTGTAGAATTTTCTGTGAACAATGCCACCTTCGGGGTTTTTCTTAGGAAATGTCTAAAGAATACATAAGCTGCTGCTAATAATAGAACGACAAATGTTGCTCCAACACATATTCCAGCAATTGCAACCCCACTTAGACCTGCTCATGTGGCCAAAAGAAAAAAAAAGCAAATATGTATATATAAATATTGACAGCCTTCAATATCCTCAAACAAGTACTTGCTTTCTTTCTTTGTTTTTTTTTTTTTTGCTTTGTTATATATATCCCCCATAGATATAAATATGTATATATAACCAAACTCGAGCAAATTATATCTATTCAGAAGCATTTCTTTCGCGTTAGAAGCCACAAACCTCTTGTCCTGCAAAAAGGAAGACCAAACTAAGTTGAAAGTCAACACAATATTATCGAACAAACAAGAGATCGAAGCAATATATGCGTGTGTTGTTGTTTGGGGGTGGGGGATGATATGTATTTTTAATTAAATGCAATGTAGCGCAAAACAAGATATATGTACCTAGGGCCCAGGGGCGTGTCATTTTCTTTCTGATCTGGAAAATGAAGGAAAATAAACAAGTTAGTGATTTTACTAACAACAGCAACAACATGAAGAAGAAGAAGCCCATAAACATGTATAAATTTTAATACGACAACATGAGTTTAATCTTCAATCCAATCTTGCGGAAAAGATTATTATAAAATCTGTTTTGGCGATCGCTATATGTTAGGGAGCTGGCCTCTCCATTTAGGGAACTCTCTATTTCCTCCCCATTGATATCTAACGGTCTTCATTTACTCTTCAAGTTAAATTAAACGGTGCACAAAAAATATAGTTATCATATTTTGTTTAAAATAACTAATAAATAATTTTATAAAATAAATTAATAAATATGAACAAATCCAATAGGATGTGTTATAATAATTTTTTCAGAGTTGGTTATATTTATTTAATTATTTTATTTGAATGTATATTATTAATTTATGTATTATACATGTATTTTTTGTGCATTGTTCGATTTAAGTTGAAGGTAAATAGAAAACATTACATCTAAATGGAGAAGAAATGGAACCCGCTGTTATTTCACCATCAACAGAGATAGATCAAGACTGATAATGAAACTGGATGTTATCTGACAGAATATTGGACCACAACAAAAAAACTATGAACAACATTGGATCAAATCTTCCATACACACCTTCAAGACACTTTTATTCATGTATTTCTGTCAAAACTTCTTGTCGGATATTACAAAATAGTGATTCATAGTTTCAGTTAATAATACTAAAGTTTAAGCTGAACTGAATCTTTTGAATCATGTGTTCTGTCATTTTACTGATTTATATAAAATACAAAGCAAAAAAACTTCCAAAAATGAAATCTTTTACATATATGTGCAGGCCTAAATGGGCGGGCTCCCACCACAAGTGACATTCTACGAGAGATAGATGTACATAAACTAACCGCAGTGCTTCTAAAATTTGAACCCATGACCTTCAAATTACAAAACAGCAACTTTGTTGTTGCTACAAATCTTAGAGTGTGTGTTATGGACAATTCTCTGATTAAATTTCACAAATCCATAATTTAAAAAAAAAAAAAAAAGAATCAGATCATACCTCTTGCTGGAACAAAAACCACTCCACTGTGCTGGTTGAAATTCACACCACGATTGTAACTCTGAAGTAACGTAGCATCAATACCTGTCTGCTTCACAATGGACTCCAAGCTATCTTCAAACCCAAGTGGATAAGTAATGAACAATCCATAATTCGCAGAAATATTTCGGTTACCACAAGAACAATTCACTGGGACATTAAGCTTCCCATTGAGAGGAAGCTGATTTGGATCACTATAGTTATTGAATCTTCTCAGTAAATCCACTGTGGTCAACGAAGAATATGTTTTTGTGGCAACGGCATCATAAGTGTCTCCTTCTGATATTGTGTATTCGAACACATGACCTAGGAAATCCCCATTATTGATACAATCACAGGGGAAAGGAATGTTGATTCTCGTGAAGGATTGAATGTAGATTCCATTGAATACTATTCCTTCGTTGTACTTGGAAATGACTTGAGAATTATCTGACACAAGATCTGATCTCAGAAACTGAGTTATATTACCTAGAATAGTGATGTTGTTTTGAGCGTAGTAAGATGCTAAAGCTAAAGGACATCCTTTGAGACACTTGGATTCTATGTGGTTGATGAGAAAAGTTGTTTCTAATAACAACAGAAGGAACAACGCTAGTACTGAAGCATTGTTGTTTTTGGGTTGCATTGGATCACAGAGAGAGAGAGAGATCACAAAGCTCAATGAAACTCAATCGTTTCTTTTTGTGTTTCTGATATTTTGATGAAAAGCCTAAAACGTTGACGGTAATGAAGAATGTACGACTTTTTCTTGTCCAGTTATGTGAAGGAATAAGGGACGCGAGCATTAACTGGAGATTCGATTACCAACAGCTTGCACTTTGTGGGTGTGGAGGAGAAAAGCTGACCATTGAGTACAAATGGCAACGGAGATACCAGTTGTATTATTATTTTTTTTTAATTTTTTTTTTGTGTTTGTCGACTAGAATATGTAGTGTCTAAAACCTACTTTAGTTTAACTTGAAAAGGGTCTAGACTAATCTAGATCAAACTGGGTAGAACCACAAAGGTGGTAAGGCTCTACGAACAAATAATACTGTTTCCATCCTAGAGCTTAAACTCAACATTTTATATAAGTTGGTACAACTTCTTACCAGGTTGAACTGAGTGTTTAGCGGTCTTTTTATTATTTTTTAATTTTTGTTTTTTTGGGAAATGTATGATTGAAGTGTGAAGATGAATAATTAAACAAAGGCCAGAGATATGGTAGGGAATAAAAAGACGTGGGGAATCTTGTTGATTAAGGATGGTCGGTTTTGTTTGTTTGTGTTTCCCAAAAGCCAGCTTGTCGACCATTGTCCCACCATCTTCCCACTTCATCTTCAGAACCATCCTGTTTATTTGCAGAAACAATTAATCAATGTAACTTCGTATGGTGTAGGAAGAAATACTACAAAGTTAAAAAAAATATAATTATTAAAACAATTCTAATAACAAGTAAACCGTATAAAAACGTTATTTTCTATAATGCACTTGTAATTGCATATTGTTCAGTTACTTACTGTGGGACTTTTTTGTAATTATATTTATTCTTTGAATTCCTATAGTAATTATCCCTATAATTTACCTCAACTTTAAATTATATATATCCATAGTTTTATTTTATTTGAATTGGACTATTGTAACTTTGCTCTTCATAGGCATTCATTCTTAAATAAGAATTAATACTTAAATAATTTGTAGAGAGGTTTGTGCTAAGAATCTGTATAATAATGATGATATATAATAGAGGGAGTAGTAGTTCCTTGCTTCCCTAGTTAAGATTCGAAATACAGCCATTAATAAGTACTTCAAAAGATCAAGTTGTATATTCAATGAGATTTTGCGGTTACTTGTTAAGAGTTGACTTCATTAATTAATTATTCTGTGTACTATTATTCTGCAATGTTGAAGAGACGCCCATGTTCTATATGAATTAATGGTTAAAGCTTGGAAGGTGAGAACGACATCACGTGGCGAATCTTATTGATTGATTGTCTCCATATTTATTTATTGATAATTAAGTAAGGTTTAATTTGATTTTATGCGTCCAGTGTCCCAAAGGACAAGCTTGTCGGACAATGTGCAACCATGCACCTTCCTTTAGCTTCTCTTTCTCTCTCCATTCTCTCACAGAAAAATCAAAACGTGGATCAATTTTGAATTTGGGTAACTGTTTTGGATTTTCATCATTTCTGGGGTATTTAATTGAGTTTTTCCCTTCAATTTTATTTTCTTTTTCATATTCTATATGAAAATTACTATAAAGTTCCAATGAAGGGATTTAATTGCTCAAAAATTCGATAATATAAAAGTGGAACATGCAATAATAAATTTTAGAGAAGAAAATGATAAATTTATATTTCTGATTTGTCATTTGATGCTTTTTAGATATTAAGTCATTTTTTTAGAACTTTATAATAATTCTTCACGTTAATTAAAAAATAACTTCATTTTTTTTTGTTAATACAATCTTGAGTTTTTTAAATTTGAACTTGTTTTGATTTTTATTCATCAAGTTTCTCACAATAGATGTTGTCCCCTCAAATTTCATTCTGTTCAAAATATTTTAGTGTTTATAATTTAATAAATACATAGATCATTTTATTTTTTAAAGGATTAAAACCTATAATTTAAAACTTGATAGGCCAAAACTAAAATGATGACAAACATGATGGACTCAAGATTGTATTAACTTTTTTTTTTTTTTGTTAAATTCCTAGTTGGCTCTTCATTTGTTTCTCCTTTGTTTGATCTCGGGTTTTCACAATATATTTTTAACTTTCCTCTCGCACTTAATATGGAACCCGGATATGGATTTCCTTTCTTTCTTCTCCTTCTTCTTCTTCATCATCTTCTCTTTCGTTTCAGCTTTTCCCATCAGTACGGAGTCCAGAAATTGCACCAAGGGCTGTGATCTAGCTCTAGCCTCTTACTACGTCTGGCCAGGTTCTAATCTCACATTCATCACAAGACAAATGCGATCCCACATTCTTACAGACGAAAACGTCATCGTCACCTACAACAACAACAACCAGAAAGACGAAACAGTGATGAGTGAGTATTTCGTCCAATCCACTTCAAGAATCAACATCCCATTCCCATGTGATTATTGCCTTGAAGGTGGATTTCTGGGTCATATGTTTCAGTACGAGATCGGCAAAGGAGAT
>QFDD01007599.1:0-14960 GCA_006871305.1 Vachellia collinsii
TTGTCTCACACACACACACACACACACACACACACACACACACACACACACACACACACTCTCTCTCTCTCTCTCTCTCTCTCTCTCTCTCTCTCTCTCTCTCACCACAAAAAATTTGAGTTTCAGTGGGACAAGTCATCACCATATCTATTGTCGCTAAAAGTATTGGCGATGATAAAAATAAGTCACCACTGAAAAGACTTTCAGTGGTAACAAAAAAGTCACTGCCTAATGGTACCTTCATCAGCGACTTTTTTGTTAGCGACAAAGGATACCTTGGGTGGCAACTTTTGTTGCCGTTGATACTTTCACAATTATTAAAAAAATAATAATTTACTCTGGTGACTATCATCGTTGGCCGATGCCACGACACCAACGATTGCCACATCACCACCATTCCCTACACACCATGTGTCGCCACATATATGCCACATGTCACCACCTTGCACTACTACATGTCACCAATTGATAAATATGAAAGTTTGCCTTCTTCAAAAATCAAACCTCCAACCCTTGGATGTGCACATGAGCCTTTTCCAGTTTAGTTGCAATGATTTTGCATACTTTTAGCGGCACCTTTTTCTGTCGTCGCTGAAAGTTATTTTTTTTTGTAGTGTGTGCATGTGCGTGCGTGTGTGTGTTTGTGTAGAAGAGCAGAGGTGAGATTGAGTGAGAGGTGAAGGTGTGAGAATGCAGAAGAGTTCGAGTCCATTTTCCATTTTTTTAACGAGTAAGGTCAAAATGGTAATTGTTCATTTAGATTTAATTACATTCAAGTCCCTTGAAACTTCATATTTATTTGATGATTTTTTGGAACCTAATGTTGATAAATTATCTTACTTGGGACCTTGTGTAATTCTCCCAAAATTATATGTACTTCAAGAATGATTTTTCTCAAAAACCTAAACCATTTACCTGTTGAAAAAACATAACATATGGTTTGAAATTATAAAAATTAAAATTAAAATGAATACAAAGTACAAAAACTAAACATAATGTTAACCTTATAATGATTTACAAAACTTGTCTGTGTATATATTACATTGGTGATTTGTTGGGTGGGTAAGGTATAACAATATAATATTGTTATTCTCTTGGATTTTGTCTATTCCAAGTTGCAACTTGTGAATAGGTGCAAGGCACACTAGCCAACAAGTTGCAAGTCTTCAAGGCATAATATGGTTAAAAAATAAATTTCAAAACATTTTAAAAAATTAAAAATAATCCATGATTTCTTTTAATTTTAGTGTCATTATACTAATAAATCAAAGAAAGTTCAACCCACGGACAAGACAATTAAAAATCTAATTGCTTCAATCTATTAGCAAAAATACTTACATAGTTTTGGAACTATCATAACATTGGTGTTATCTCAAAAAAAATTCCAATTGTCGTTTTCTTATGAGATAAGAAATTTCAAAATAGGATAATTGAAGTAACCAGAGTTAACCTGATGCAATGTACGAAGTATAGGAAACAATAGTGTGTGTTGGTGTAGGATGTTCTATAGGTTGTTTAAAATAAATTAGTAAAGTATTAAATATCATGATCATAATTGTATGTTGTACTCTAGTTTGAATTATTTTTTTAAAAAATTCCCACTTATACTCTAACACTTCAAAAAAAGACTGGCTTTGTAGTGGTTATTTTATGTATTTGCCGCGGTTTTTAACCGCAACAAGCGTACTAGTAATGGTTACCAAACCGCTACAAAATCCACTGTGGCTACAAGTTTAGCAGCGATTTTAGTGAACCAATGAGCACATAAGAAAAAACGTTACTAACTTTGCAGTGTTTTATAACCGTAACAAATGAAGAGGATGCAATATTTGTAATGGTTTTGAAACGGCAACTAATATTTATTTACGGAAAAAGGAAAAAAATTATTGTAGTGGTCAAAGAAACTGGTACAAAATAAAAAAAATGAGAAAAATTAGTAGCGGTTACTAAACAGCTACTAAGTTTGAAATGAAACTTAGATTTGCCACCAAATATTAAAATTTTGAAAATTCCCGCCAATAGCTTGCAGCTGTTTAAAATTGCTACAAGTGTCCTTCTCAAAAATCAAAATATCCCTCCATATTTCTGTCATGAAGGACATTTGTAGCGGTTATTAAAACCGCTACTATTGTTTGTAAAAATTTAAACAAATTACAATATTTTATTAAAAATAATTATTTAATTATGACAAAATTAATTATAATTATAAAAAGTGGCTTATTATTAATAAATAATTAGCTCAAATTAAATAGTAGTAATTAAATAATATATATTGTTTAATGTAATGATAAAAAAAACCTGGAAAAAAAGGAATAAAGCATTAGTATATCAAAAAGAATATTAGTAAATTAAATAAAGAAAAGTTGTAAAAAAAAAAAGACAATTAATATTATTAAAATACAAAATAAAGATAAATTGTCATAAGCAATACCTACAAGAAGTGTCATCGTCAGAAGCTTTACTTGAGTTCGACCTTAGATATATTTCAAAAAGATGAATAAAGGAGAAAGATAGAATAAGTGAGGGAAAATGGAGAAGAGTAGAAAACGAAATAGGGTGGAAAGGGTATTTATAGGATGTCTGACAGGAATTAACAGTGGTTTATGTCATTATTTTTCGCAATGATTCTATTTGCAGCGGTTTTTTAGCAACGTTTCATGTAGCGGTTTCGTGGTTTTTATAGTGGTCTTGAACCACTACTAAATTTTTCTATTTTAAAAAAAATATGAATTACTTGAAACAAATTACATATATGTTACGTATCTGAATTATTTATTCAGCGTCATCTATCTTGACAAAGGGTAAATCTTCATCTCCTTTAGGGAAGAAGTTTTCAAAATCAGTAGGATGGAATGGCTCTACCTCATAGATGATGTGTTTATTGCTATTACCCATGTCATAAAGATCTTTAGGCTTAAGATGAATGATCATACTCCAATCTTTATATTTCTCATCCTCCACATATTAAACATGTTGTACCTCTGATGCTAGAATATACGACTCATTGTTTGGAGATTCACCTATGTGAATGAGTCTTGAAAAATTCACAGATATGATTCCCAACTCATCAATAGTGAATCCATGAGGAGTTATCGTATTTGCCTAGGAACACTTGAATAATGTGAGGGTAAAGTGCCCATGATAATTCAGTTCGATTATATCAACCAATTTCCCATAGTAGGGGATACCACCGAAATGCATGTCACCATCACTGCTGCTCGCATAACTTCTTGTACCAAAAGTCCCAAAAACTCTAAAATTCTGGGTGAGAGAGCCTTGGTCACGTGAAACTGTGCACAACTTGAACTCATTAACGTTGTATGTAGTAAACCTTTTCGCATACTGGAAGGGGCCCATTGCAAGACATGTCAAATCAACTAGGTGGGAGTTTTCGTCATTGTGTATTCAGTGTGCAAACCAATTGGGAAATTCTCTATGCACCCTTCTATCAACCTCAATGGATGTTTGTGTCTGGATACGTAGTTGACGCTTGACATAACTTCGGAACTCTTTGTCATGATTAAGCATGATATGAGTGGATAAAATATACTTTGAATTTATAATATAATAAGTAAGCATTGATACTCACTAAATGAAAGGATCAACTTGACTACAGTTGATAAGGACATGTCCGTGTGATTGTAGCATCTGAAACTATCCCTCAGTCACTTTTGCTCGTGTCTCAACCAACTCAAGATTCTCCAATCTTGAGTAACTCTCACAGAATCAATAAATGAACAATAAATGAATCAGTATATTCTCCTTTCTAAGAATTTAATGATAATCACTGAAGCTCTTAAATGAGAATATGAAAAACAGAGGAGGTAGCTGAAGCGTAATGAATTTTCTTTCTTGTATATGTGTTCTCTATCTCCCGGTGACTTGAATGCGTTGCCTTTTATAGGTGAGGAGAATTAAATATCCGTTAGAGACATTTAAGTTTCCGTTAGACTCAACGTCTTCGTTCACCTTCCCGCATTGAATGCTTCTGAGTGCTTCTGACAGTAGGTAGGATGAAATTATGAGATTTTGTCCGTTGAATCTCCTTTTGTTTAGGCAATCAGAACTTCATTCCCTGTTAATAAATAAGTCAGTTAAGCATTTATGATGGTTGGTGTGATTCAAATAATCGTTGCATGAATAAGAAAAGATTTTGAGATCAGAATAAAGTTTCTGACACGCTGCGTAAATGTCAGAAAGCAAAACTCGAGTTTTGCTTCTTCATAACTCGAGTTATTGAAGAATTTTCAAAGAAGAAATCTCATAACTTTTGTTGAAACTCGAGTTTGAATAAGAGTTTTGATAAAACTTGAGTTATAGAACTTAAAACTTGGGTTTTCAGAAGTTCCAATAAGTTGAAATATTTCATCCTCTTCGAGACTCGAGTTTCATTGGCCAAAACTTCAAGTTTTGTCAATTTTCAAATCATAACTTTCATTGCAACTCGAGTTTCCTAGAGAGTTTTAAGATACAATATGTTTTCTCCTCAAGACTCGAGTTTTGTCTCATGAAACTTCAAGTTATAGGTATTTCAAAACAAAACTTTTATTTATAACTCGAGTTTCATCGGAAGTTTCAAGTTTAAAAGGATTTTCTTCTCAAAACTCGAGTTTCAATACTCAGAACTCGAGTTATATGAAAACTCTTAATGAAAACTTGAACTTTGGAAAGAAGTTTTGAAGTTCAGGAATTTTCCACAGCCCGAAACTCAAGTTCTGTCTTCCCAAAACTCGAGTTATGCCACAACTTTTACTTAAACTTCAAGTTGAGAAGGAAGTTTCGTTTCTCTCTCTTCAAAACTTGAGTTCTGATACTCATAACTCGAGTTCCATTAAAACTTTTATTGAAACTTCAAATTTTGGAAGGAAGTTTTGATACTTCAAAACCTGAAACTCGAGTTCTATAAAATGAAACTCGAGTTTTGCCAAAACTTCCAACATAACTTGAGTTTTCTCTGAGAGTTCTGATTTTCTAAAACACTTCCAATATTCGAAACTCGAGTTCTGAAACACAAAACTCGAGTTATAAGAAAACTTTTATTCAAAACTTGAGTTCTAAAGAAAGTTTTGCTTTTCTAAGCCTTTTCCAAAAACTCGAGTTTTAGCTCCTAGAACTTGAGTTTTGACATAACTCGAATCAAAACTTGAGTTCTCTTAAAAGTTTGAGATTTTAAACACTGTAACTCGAGTTCTAAAACACATAACTCGAGTTTTCACAATAATTTCACTGAAACTCGAAGTTTTCTAAAAAACTTTCTGAAAACAAACAATCTAAACATAATTTCAAAAACATATTTGTTATCATCAAAACATTATCTCAACATTCTCCCCCTTTTTGATGATGACAAAACCAATTAACAAAAGATAAGAACAGATTAAACAACATAGAAGCAATAATTCATCAACTGTATAAAAACTTCATAAATTGATCATAAAATTCAAACAGAAATGTCAGAAACACATGTACAAGACATAATAAACACAATATAGTATAAGAGTCACCACTTTTCTCCCCCCTTTTGTCATCAATCAAAGAGGGTGAGAAGGAGAGGCAGGGTGCTCAGGTGAAGGTGAAGAATCAGAAATATTAAAGATAGTGGTGAGAGGAGCAAGAGACAAAGGAGGCTCAGAGGCTGAAGATGGCTAACCAGATTCAATGGGATCGTACTCGAGAAGAAGCAAAGGAGTATGGTCAGAACCAGGAGCAGGAGCTGAGGGAGTAGGAACAGGCACAGGGGATGAAGAAGTAGAAGATGAGGGAACAGGCTGAGAGTCAGAAGCAGGACCAGCAACTGGAGAAGCAATAGGAGAAGCAAAGACAGGCTCAGAAGGTGACTCAGGAGCAGGAGGAGGGGCCTGAAAACCTTTGATGAAGTCCTCAATGGAAGTCATCCTTCTTTCCAAGGAGGAAAGTCTAGTATCCACTGAGACTTGCAGGGAATCCACTAAGGTTTGAAGAGCATCCATAGAGACCTTTAGCTTGCCCACTGCTATATCTAAAGATCTCCCAGTGAAATACTCAGCAGCAGCCTTCAATAGGTTGTTCACATAGTTCTGAGTCTCTGAATGAAAGGCCTATGTGAACTGCTCACCCATCTTCCTAAACTCAATCTCCATGAAGTGTTGGACTGAAGCCTGAGCAAAGGAAGGTGTTGAAGTGGGCTGCTGAGGGGCAGAAGACTGTGCCTCATCCTAAGGTACCCTAGAGGGTCCTAAAGCAGTCTTCCTCTTCTGCTTGCTCTGTACAGCTGTCTACCCAAGGGTTAGCTGAATCTCAATCTTCATCCTATGAAGATGAGTCTCCTTGAACTGAACAAGATGCAGAGCCTTCTGATCCTTTAGGAGGTGCCAAATGTTGTGAAGCTCTATGATCTTGGACACCAGGCAGGGGTAAGGGATAGCCATTCTCCACATCTCATCAAACACCATGTGGCCTATGTTCCTCTTTTCCTTGGCCATGATGGATGCCATCATCTGATAATCAGAGGATGACATGTGGGTGTAATTCTTACCCTTATTCACTAAACATCTAGTGTAGATGTAGTGAATCACCCTCTGAATATTAGGCATGTCTACAGGCTCAAAATTCAATCCAATAAAAGGCTCTCTTGGCCTTAAATATTCAAAAATCTCCTCATCAGTAAAGGTTCTCAACTCAGGCTCATAATCATGTGTCCCCAAGTATGTATTAATCAAATCTGGGGCAAGATGAATGTCAGCACCCCTAATCTTGGTCTTCAAAGACCTTAATATAACCTTCCCTTTCCCATCCTTAGCAGAGGTGGACTCCATATTGTTATAGAAAATTCTGACCATATCTGGGGTGTATGAAATGTTGATCTTAAGTAGACTTTCATAATATTCTAAGTATTCCTTGACATCTAACCCCAAGTTCTTGATATAGTCTAAGTTTATAACCATAGCAAGACACAGCTCTCTATCCTTATAAGAATTTTCAAAGACACTAGAGACTTGAGGATTAATGTAAACACTGCTTACATTGAAAACAGAGGGTGGTGCTCCTGCTGTCTGCCCAGATGTCAGAGGGGCCTCTGAAGTAGTGTCCTTTTGAGTCATCTTCTTCCTCTTTGGTACTGAAATCAGTGACCTAGGGGAAATGCTCTCTGTATCAGAGTCTATAGGTTGTGTTGATGCAGATGTCATTGGAGCCTTGCCCTTTGCCCTTTGGACTCAGAATGGACTTGGGTTTACTTGTTCTAGGTTTTCTGGTCAAGGGAATCTCTGAGTCTTGCTCCTCTGTAGGTTCCGTTATCCGAACACGCTTGGGAGGAGGAGGAGTGGAGGCTTGAGATTGAGATGGACCACTTGCAAATGATTTCTTGGATTTTGGAGAGTTTTTCTCAGTGTACTTGGTGCGTGCCATGACTCAGATTCAAGAAATTGCAGAGAAAATGGGGATTCTAAGCTTTTGGTGCCGATAGTGTTGGAGAGAAATTTTGGGGATTTAATCGGTGGAAATGAAGGAATAAATGGGTATAAAGAGATGGGTTATGATCGAAAACGGTTATGAGGATGATTGAAACGGTTTCTGAGCAAAAGCAACGGTTAAATCGATTTTTTGGTGAGAGAAATTAGGTTAACTCAAGTTTTTGAAAAGGGGAAAGTGAGAAAATCGAGTTTCTGGAGCAATTTAGCCTCGGTGACTCTCGAAACTCAAGTTTTGTCACTCTCGAAAAATCGAGCGTGGGAATCCCTCCTCTCTAACGATATCCTTATCCTCAAAGTTTTTAGCCACCTCGACTGAGATATCTCCAAGCTTGAGATCCTCGGTGCTGAGATATGTATGTTTTGGATTGGCCTCAACACCGCCAGCATGTAGGATCTCTTGATCATCAATGCCGTTACGATCCGGGATGTCATCATGAGGGATCATAGGTTTTTTATCGAGGTCTACGAGTAGGATCAGGACTAGACATCTACAAGCAAATAAAAAAAAACAAAAATTAACATAAAGTAAAAAAATTAAAACAAAAAAAAAACTAAATTACAATGAAGTACAACTAAAATAAAAAACTAAATAAAAATTAAAAAGTAAATTAAAATAAAAAAAACTAAATTAAATAAATAAAAAAATACAAACAAAATTAAAACCAAATAAACTAAAAATAAAAAAAACTAAATTCAAATAAAGTACAAAATAAGTTTAAATAAAATAAAAATGAAAAACTAAATTAAAATAAATTCCACAGTAAAAATATAAATTAAAACGAATTAAAAAAATTAAACTAAATTAAAACGAAATTAAATTAAAAAAAAAGATTAAAATAAATCAAAAAAAGGAAAAAAAAATACATTAAAATATATTATAACAAAATAATTAAACGTAATACATATAAAAAAACTAAATTAAACTACATTATAAAAAAAATCAAATGAAATAAAAAAAATAAAATAAGAATTAAAAATTATGTAAATAAAATTAAATTAAAAAATATTAACTTACTCACCTCTGCCGAAAAAAAAGACCGAGATCTGAAGGTAATATGTTGTTCTGCACCTCTCCAACTCTCCAAAGTTCTATCGACGCGACGTTTTTGTAAAAAGAAAATGAGAGGTCACGATTTATATAGGCGCTGATATTAGCAGCGGTTTTGCTGGAATCACTGTTTCTAGTATAACCGTTGCAAACTCCTGAAATATGTCAGAAAATGTATAAATTAGTAACGGTTTTACAAGAATTGCTACTAAATGGGAGGGAATCGTGACCTTTTGAATTTGCAGCAGTTTGACCGTCAAAAACTGCTGCAAATAATAGTGGCAAATTTGTAAATCTCGTTGGTTTTGTAGCGGTTATAAGAACCATTACAAATTAAGGACTTTTTAAATTTTGCCATGGTTATTTCCCCAAGAACCACTTCAAATTTGCACTACAATTTTGGCGCATCCTTCCCGCCAATTTTGTAGCAGTTTGTAACTGCTACTAATATGTCGATCTCGTTAACGCTTCCTTTTCACTATAAATTTGCAGCGGCTTTCACTATAACCGCTACAAAGTCAAGATGTTGTAGCATTTTATAAAACCGCTACAAAATATCCACTACAAACCTCACTTTTTTGTAGTGTAAGAAAATTTCATCCCAAGAAAAAATAATTTTAAAATATAGCATAAGAATTTTCTAAATTTTACATTCAAATTGCTTAAAATTTGGGAGATTAAAATTATAATTCTATTTAAAAACCCTACAATGAAATATAGCTATAAAAACAAAAACAATGAAAACTCCCCCTAGTTTTCCAAGAAAATGTCATCCACACCAAAAACAAAAAAAAAGTCATTTTTAACGATCTATTTTTAGAAATATATTTATATGTCTTGATATTATATGTTATTTTTAAGAATATAAAAATATTGAATATTGAATTTGTAATACTATAAAAATTGATTTCACATCCCTTCCCCTGGATCTAAGGATAGAATTGAAGAAGCTGTAAAGATTTAATAAAAATAAGAAGTTATAAAAAATAAATTAAAAATGAGAAAAAATTGTAAGAATTTATACACTTCTTTGATTCTAAAATGTAAGAAATTGATTTTAGTTTTAAATATAATAAATTAGTTATTTGATATCTTATATTTATTCTTTTTAAATTAAGTTTCTTAATTTATAAACTAATAAGTATAAGAATCCTAATTAAATTTAGTTGAAATACCAAAATCTATATCTTGGCATTCGATTTTAACAAATTGAATATTGTAAAATACCAAAATAAGCCTTATAGTTAAACAAGGTATACCCTGGGTAAAACTCAAATTAAATGTGAGTACTTGGTGTGTGATATCCATTTTCATTGCCATAATTTTGAGTTTTATATATATAGTAAAAGAATATATATATATATATATATAGTAAAAGAAGATTGAATTTAGTACAACCTTCTATTTATCGGTGCAAGAAATAAAATAAATGAAGTCTAAATAGAGAGTAACCTAAACCGTATCAAAGGTAAAGATGGTGAACAAAATAATTTATTCCAAAAATTGTTTTATTTTTTATTTTTCTACGCTGGCTGGGTAGGCAGGGTAAATCCTTTTTAAAAAAAAAATCAAATAGATAATATATAATTTTTAAATAATAAAAATCTTATTAAGTACATTATGTATAATAACATTGAAATTATATGAGAATAAAATCATTTATCTTATGTTATTAACTTAAAACAAAATTTTTATGACTAATTTTTTTTTTTGCCAACAAAGAGGATGATAATATTGAAATCAAACACAAATACACAGTCTAAGATACACAATATTAAAAGAAAACAACATAAAAGCAAATGAAGAAAGCTAACACTAGCGTTACAAAGTTCATCAACACAGCCAAAATAAAGACAAGACTGTAAAAACGATCCTGTGAGCCATATGCCAAGAAGGCTTGCAGCTGAGACGGTACTCGAGGTACCCAATCCAGAGGGTAAAGCCATCTAATGAAGTTTTGGCCAACCACCAGGTTATCAAATCTGCTTCAATAGGAATCCATATGCAAGAATAATCCCTAATTAAGTTCCTTGACATAAGAAATTTCTCAAGGAGGAGAACCATAAAGCTAACAATAAATAAAACATTATCAGCTTGGCAATACATGGTAAAATTACAACTCCAGCCCAATAACAAACAGTGATGCCATACATTCAGAACAGGCCTTGCCCAAATAAGATCAATGTCAACAAGCTCACTGGACAAGAGCAATTCAAGCCAACAAAGAACCTCGTGTATACATTCACTAGACAGACTACCCAAATAAGATCAATGTCAACAAGCTCACTGGACAAGAGCAATTCAAGCCAACAAAGAACCTCATGTATACATTCACTGGATAGACTCAAGTTGATAAATTTAAGTTGAGCATGTATAGACCTTACATTAGGCTTCCACACTACAATGCTAGCCTTCCTCCCACACAAAAATTTCTCCAGTCAATTATTCCTATTTTCAGTAAGGGATTCAACAACCCTTTTTTTAGCACGAGGAATATTCAACACTACCAAATTAACCAAGGCATAGGCATCATGGATAAAGCTTACTAGCTTATAATATACTTTCACCCTAGCTTAGGCCTGAATAACCTTCCTCTACTACCAAGTTCACCAATTCATGACAATTTCCCACACTTTTGAATAATCAACAAAACAAAATGTAGTAAAACCAACAACAAATTGTCCAATATTACCTTTCTGCACACTTAATCCAAACACAAAACCAGCAAGGGAATTTTGGGGCACAAAATAACTTTGAGTAGAGGTAGAATCATAAAACTCAAGATGCAGGGGACTCATCTTCGCTGACTTCCCCTGTGTTGATTCCTTTGTTTCATACCGACTGTGTGGACATATTAAGGTGTGCTTGGGAAAGAAGCGGTAGAGGTTGTGATACCAGTGAATTCATAGGTGACATAGTTGTGGATGGCATGGTTACAAGCAGCTCCAGCTCCACATGCATAGTGATTCGTCTTCTACAACCTTGTGAGTCTTCCGTCGAGAACTAACCCCAGATCCCACCTCAGTACTCGAAGCAATCAAATTAATCTTCTCAAAAATCATATGTCCTACTTCCTTCGGTCTCCGCACATAGATTGAAAAGCCCTAAAATCCCTCCAACAATTTTTCCATCCATGGCTTCCATACCCCAAAGGTTCGGTTTTGCCTCCCTTTCATTCCATCTATCGCCTCCCAAGGCCTCGGAGGCACCCATAGAAGATCACTATCAGAGTTCTTTAGACCAGATTGAGGAACACGAGCCACCACGTGACTAACCTCTTCGTCGTCCTCAATGTCCCCTTCAATGAAAGCCCTCGAACTCACAACCTCTGATAGCCACTCTACAGGGATATGGTCGAGAAGCTCCATAAAAGGATAAGAAGAGACCCCAAGCTCTATTATCCAACAGGTACACCACCCAAGCTTTACGGCTCAAAACGAAACCCTAGCAGAGAGGGAAAAAGCTCGACAATGCCAGAGTATTTGCTTTGACATTTTACTATTATCAGAAAATCAAGTCTCTCGATTTTTATGACTAATAAAACTTTGTTTAACTTGTACTATATTTTAACTCAGTACTATTCATATACCCTTGTATAAATTTATTTTTGATAGAATTTATTGTATCTATTATAATTTATTTTTAAAATTAAATATTATATAAAAAATATTATAATTGCTTGTTTGTGTGAGTAGAGGGAAAAAATTGAAGAATAAAAGTAAATATTAAAGGGAGAGAATTGGAAAGATATACATGTGCATTGTTAGAGAGAGAATTTGTGAAAAAGAGGGAGAGAATCATGGGAAAATGGAGAGGAAAATGATGGAACCTATAGTTGTAATAAGTAAGATTGTAATTGACCAATATGAGAAAAAATAACCGATCACCGAGAGAAGGAATACTTGGCCAATGAGGCAATGAAAGCACAAAAAAGAGAAATAAATTATTGATTGATTGATATTATATAAAAATATTATAATTGAGGGAAAAACTGAAGAATAAAAGTAAATATTAAAGGAAGAGAATTGGAAAGAGCTGAATGTTCATTGTTAAAAAAGTTGAGAGGAGAGAGAGAATTTGTGAGAAAGAAAAGAGAGAATCATGGGAAAATGAGGAAGAAGATGATAGGATTCATAATTTTAATAAGAATGTAATTGACCAATATTAAAAAAATAGAAAAAATTAATTTTTTGATTCATCAACTTTTAACTCATTTGTAACTTAGTCCTTGAACTTTAACTCGATGCAACTTAGTCCCTCTAATTTTAATTCGGTTGTAACTCAATCTCTAAAATTTGAGTCACTACAACTTAGTTCCTATAGTTTTAACCATTTTATAAGTTAGTCCATGATATTTTATTATATATATAATTTAGTTTCTAAAATATAGGGATTAAATTATAAAATGGTTAAAATTATATGGACTGAGTTACAATAAGTTAAAGTTCAGGGACTGAGTTACAATCGAATTAAAATTATAGAGATTTAGTCACACTGAGTTAAAGTTCAGGAACTGAGTTACAACTGTGTAAAAAGTTGAGGGACTAAAAGATTAATTTTTCTAAAAAAAATAATTGATCATGGGAAAAGAAATAACTGGCAAATGAACTTGTGCAAATGCAAAATAGAAAAATAAATGATTGATTAATTGATGGCTAAAGTATACGTTTAGTCTTTTAAGTTTACCTCAAGTTTCAGTTAGTCCCTTAAATTTAAAAAGTATACTTTTAGTCCTTTAATATTAACACTGTCGATTTTACCTAACGGAAAATGGTGATTCAGTAAATTTAAATGGTGATTTTACAATTAAATGCTGATAAAATATAATTAAATTTTAAAATATAAAAATAAGTATATTAAATTATTAATATTTAAATACATTTTAACATCATTTAATTGCAAAATGATGAATGAATTAACATTTTCTGTTAAGTAAAACTAACAGTGTTAATGGTAGAGGATTAAAAGTCCACTTTTTAAATTTAAATGATCTAATTGAAACTTAATGTAAATTTAAAGAACTAAATGTATATTTTAACTTTAATCGATTTTATTTGAGAGTGTATGAGTAAGTATTTCTCTTCTTTTGAATCTAAAATCAAAGTTGACAATCCAGAGAGAACCAAATAACACTAGAATTTGTGGAATTTCATGAAATCAAGTTTATTTTAAACATTAAAAATAATCAATGTGTTGATCTTAATCGCCTTATAAGCTTCGCCTCCATGGTTCGATGAGTTCAGCTAAAGCAACTAGAGAAGTCCCTCCTTCCCTCAATGCGGCTCCTGCCTCATCCTTCGCAGCCTCGACTCGCTTCCTAACCAACTCACCTTTACCCGATTCCATCAACTCAGTGACTCGCTCTTCCACCTCCGTCGCGTCAACCAATCCACCCTTTTCCGACGACTCCCGCATCCACAGTGCAATCTTCATCTCCTCCACCATCATCACCCTATTGAACCTCTGCTCCGCGTACAGAGGCCACGCTACCATTGGCACACCGGCGACCACCGCCTCCAACACCGAGTTCCACCCACAATGGGTTACGAACCCACCCACCGCCCTGTGATTCAAAACCTCAGTCTGTGGGGCCCATTTCTTCACCACCATACCTCTTCCTCTAGTCCGATCCATGAAACCCTCCGGCAGTAAGAAACCCAGATCTGGGTCAACCTGCGACGATACTAATACATTATGAGTTTTCTCCGACGATGGATTCCTCACTACCCACAAGAATCTCTGGCCACTCCTCTCTAATCCAAGGGCTATTTCATGTAATTGCTCTCTAGGGAACAATCCCAAACTCCCGAAAGACAAAAACACAACGCTTCTCTGAGGCTGTGAATCTAACCATCCAAGACACTCATGCTCCGCAGCTTTTCCTTTATCATGAGCAATCAAAGGGCCCACCGAATAAATGGGCGGCGTTGGACCATCCGATACACAAAGCCCATCGGAAATTGCCCTGAGATACTTGTGTTCAAGACCTTCAAACGTGTTCACAATAATACCAGCTGTTTTGCATGCTAGAACAGAGCATTTCAGGAATTCTTCGTAAACGAAATCATTCCGTACAAGCACCGGTTCAGGCATGTCCTTGCCGGCAATCGGCGGAAGGCTGGGGATGTTGAGATGGGTATCGATTTCTTTAAGGCTCTTATCGGTGGTTCGGTGGATTGTAGGGAGATATAGGAAGGTGACGAGGTTACTGGCACTTGTGGTGAAGAAGCAATAAGTAGGGATGTTGAGTTGGAGAGAAACTGAGAGAGCTTCAGAAGCGAAGAAATCTACAATAAAAGCAATAATGTCATGAGTTTTGGAAATGGAAATAAGAGCTCGGTGGAGATTGGGGGTGTTGAGGCGAAGAATCTCAAAGGCCCCCTTATGCAGCGTAGGAGGAGGAGGAGGCACAGGAGGGAGTTGTTGGAAGACGAGGTGAGGATCGGCGGAGGCGGAGGCGGCGG
>QFDD01007601.1:0-13052 GCA_006871305.1 Vachellia collinsii
AAAAAAAAAAACAACAAAATGTTGTCTCTGTCTGAATATGAAGCCTGAAATTTCAGCTCTGCAATTTTAATGAGGATGAATTGTTAGCATCAGGCTCGTCGCTCATCGAGAACCAACCAGTATTAACAACACTATAGCTAGGTCGTAGGAGGAGAAAACGTGAAGCAAAAAACACAGCATCAACTTCATCTAACTATATGTAAATATATATCCAGACCAGAAAGTAGTTGCATGGGATTTTGTTTCTTTTCTTTTTATGCTTAGAAGAAGACAAATAGAATTGAATATTCTCTCATGATTCATCAATTACATCAAACTCTTGCTTCAAAATTTACTATAAATGTGTTGTACCCATAATATTATCTTGCATAACAGATGACACCACATGACTGTGATTAATTACTAATTAGGCTAAGCACACTACTTAAAACCCCTTCTCGTATAATTTATATTCTCTATGATTAGTTACTTTAATCCAAGATTTTTTTTTTTGCCAAACAATCCAAGGTGTAAATATATATATATAATATTGGCAAATATATTGAATTTAATTTTGTGTGTAGAGCGAGCGGGAGAGTGGTCTCTATGTACTTGCATGTTCTTCATCTACCAATATTTATAACCAAGTTTCTCCTTTTCATCCATGAAGCGTGGACCACCTCCAAGTCCTCATTTATTTATTCATCATCTGTAACCAAAATCTTGATCCTTTTGCCCATACTCAATAACTCTTTCTAGTTCAATTTATAATTGCTCATATTCCAAAATGACATTGTATGGTATTACTATGAGATAATAATAATTCTACATATCAAGACTCCTCCAATATTCATCACAAAATAAACCTTCTTGCGCGGGACCAATATTGCTCGCTTCTCAAACATATGCTTCCTAAAAAACAACCCATATATGGAATTGTGTAGTCATATCTACCACAAACCAAAGGCATTAAATGTGGTCACATGCAATTAAATAAGTATGCGTATTTAATAATTCATATTTTCTTATAAATTGAAAGAACCCCACCCATCTATATATAGTTCAATATAATATACTCTGTTATTTTGAGGTCCATTTTAGGGATCTTGAGGCATTGAGATCTGCAGAGAGAATTGAAGAAGATGCCAAGTGATGCGTCATCAGCTGAGAAGTCATTCAGAATCAAGGAAGATGGAGGGTTCTTCTCGAGGTTGGTGGCGAAGGAAGCTTCCATGGCTAACTCATCTTCAAGAGTATTGTACTACGGAGAAGCTTCTGTGGGAGTTCCTTTCAGGTGGGAATCAAAACCAGGAACTCCTAAGCATCCTCTCAGTGAGACCTTTGTTCCTCCATTAACACCCCCACCTTCCTACACTTCCAATAAGTCCAAGCCAAGCCCTAGAAATCCAAACATGAAAACCACCCATACCATTATCTCAGGCATTTTGAGGGCACTACTTGCAGGTTCTGGTGGAAAGATCCATGTGTCTCCCTCCTCGTCTTCATCTCACTGGTCATCGTCGTCTTCGTCATCGTCTTCCTTGTCCTCATCGTCGCTTTCGTTGGGATACTATTCATCGTCTCCTTCGTTTTCTGTAAGGTCTGCGACTTCAAAACTGGGCATTGCTATAAGGTACAAACATAGAAGAAGTAGTGGAGGTGGATTTAGAGGCTCAGCTGGCTGCACTCCTTTTGGGAATATAAAGAGTGTGATTTTGAAAATGGTGGGACATGATGGTGGAACAGCCTAGCTAGTTAGTTTTCTTTTTCCTACGTGGTTTTAGTTGTTATTGTAGAAGTCTTTGATGAGTTACGTACGTTGTTGAGGAGTATGTAACTGAGAGCAGAGAATTATTGTGTGTGAGCTTAATGGGTCAAATCAAAACATATTGATGTGGATCATAGCTCATGATCAATATTAATTGACAATGTATATTGCAAGGAGATTGGAATCCAATCACCTCAATTAAAGTTGTGTCTTTTAGATATATATAGAGCATGTATGGCTATTGAAGAAATTAACAGATTTTAACTTGCGTTATGGAGTTAATTTTATCATAATCATGATTCAGTTGATGAATATATAGTCTAGTTTTCCCAGAAAGCACCCATTTCAATACTCTCTGGGCCAATAAATTCGGCCTTCCATGTGCCAAATGGCCTCCAACTCTCTTCAACAGAATAATTCTGGCCTGTGCTTTGTACATATATAGTCTGAGTTTTATTATCACTAAGTTACAGATAATAGAGCTACATATAGGAGTCATTTAACATGAAATGTTTTTTTTTTAATATGGATACCTCACTGGGTCAAATTTAAATATTGTCACAACTTTGTGGTTCTGAAATTTCCAGCTGCTTTCCGTCAACGGAGTTTTTACTCTGTGTCAGCTCTTTGTTCATGTGACTGAATTTCTCTTTCAGTGTGATAACCGAATTTATTACTGCAGTCTGCAGAGCATTCAAGTTCTGTCCCCTACGTGAATATATAAAATAAGGATAAATATACTTTTAATCCTTATAGTTTACCCTGATTTAGGTTTTAGTCTCTATAATTTAAAAGTTGTGGTTTTGATCCCTCAAGTTTACTTTATTTAAAACAATTAGTCCATCTAATTTTAAAAGAATCTAGACCTGATATTAATACTGTTAATTTTGCTTATGTGTCATTGAATCTGTTAATTATGGTGAAGTGGCTTAATAATTGGATAAGATAATATAGAAAAAATTCTTAAAAACTACCTGACTTTGTAGTTCTAAACACTTGAGATGTATGACTGCGTTAATTAACATGGTTAAATTTGAGGATCAAAACAAAAATTCGTTAAAAGTATGGGAACCGAAAATTAAAATTCATTGAAAGTATAGGGATCAAAACCAAAATTGATTAAAAGTATATGGACCTTTTAAAACTACAGAGACTAACAATTTTATACAGATTGAACTTAAGGAACCAAAATCATAACTTTTAAACTCCAGAGACTAAAATTCAAATCAGGATAAACTATGGGGACCAAAACTATATTTAACCCTATAAAATATTATTATTAGAGTATGTGACGACAAATAAGATAAGAAAATACTCGCTCTGCTAGCTAGCACATAATAGAAGGAACTACTGATATTTTTTTTGTTAGAAGTTCTTGGATAGAGTATTGATTATTTTTTTAAATATTGTCCTTATTTAAAGTATCATTAGTTATGAGAGAGAATATTATGCAAATTTAAAAAAATTTCATTATTCTTTTTTGATGCATGTACTGTTTAAATATGGCACGTCGAACTGAATTTTTTTAATTTCAAATAAATTTAATAATTTAACCACATCTTTTTACTTCTGGTATGGTGGTTTAGAGATAAAAAAAAGAAGAAAATATGTTTGATTATTTTAATTATCAACTTATAATAATTAACTATGGTTCGTTTATTGAATTTATCCCAAGCCTAGCCTAAAACAAAGTGAAAATAAAAAAGGCTCTTGCAGGGAAAAAATTATAACTGATGGAATAGATCGTTGGGACAATAAGTATAATGGCCTATGGTAAAGTAAATAATCAAAGCATCTTTGAAATAATGAACAATGGGTCCCTGAATGAAGTTTTAATTTTCTAGGAACTGTTTGTTTTGAATATTTTTGAAAATGAGAGGCTACCTTGTATACTTCTATTTCCATTCTTTCAATACTTGGTCTCACATTATGTAATTACTTCTCTTTAGCATTAGCGGAAGAAAAAAAATGAAACTTTAAACTATTCATACGATCAATATATGCTTAAATCTCATATTTGAAGGCTTGAATAAATTTTATTTATAGGTATATGCTTAATCAAACCTATTCGAGCAACTAAATATGAACATATTTTCTAATGAGAATTCCACAATTGATTTGCTATGTTACCGGCGATTAGTTTGTTTCAATAAATACAATCATATGCTTGATTGATTCTCTCTCTACTAAACACATGCATCTTTTTACTGAATGCAATTATGTTCAAAACATTATCAAATACTAAATGTGAGCATGTCTCTCAGTGGAAAATCGAATCCCGTTACGAAGGATTAGTTTATTTGGGAAATCAAAATACCCTCTCTTGCTATTTTCTCATTCTTTTGTTGTACTTTGAAAGAGCCATTTGTCCTCCCAGACAATGGGCCAGAAGACAACATAGGCCCAAAAGAGTCTCAATTCCATGGTGCGTCTAGGACGAAGGTTCCTCCATACAAACTCATCATTTAAGTTGAAAACCTTAACTAATTGTTAATGTCTGCTTGGCTTGACATGCCTCGCTTATTCTATGCTTTATCGACTTGTCCTCTCTCAAAGTACACAGCCAAGTGATGTTTGAAATTAATTTGGAACAAAGCTAGCTAACATTTACGTGAACATATTGTATCAAAAAACATTTACGTGATCAACATAATATTAAAAAAAAACTCTTGGTCAAAAGAGGTCTGTAATTAACTTGTTATTTAGCGAGAAAGAACTAGATTATATTATTTATAAGTTATTAACAATACGACTTATCTATAAATATTGTATCATATACCACATGGTCTAGTTAAAATGGATTTGGGTTTAAGGTAGCAGAAGAAAAATTTGAGCTACTGTTGAAATAAAGTCCACATGGAGAGTAATTAAATCCTATCTCAAGTAACAAAGGATAAATCCTATCTTAAATAAGAAAGGAAAAATCAATTTATTAGTCTATATGATAACTTTCTCTTCAATCTGAGATGAAACTATCTTGCAGTTAAAGAAATCTATCAATTCTTTGTAGGTAATTTTCACAATGTACATAATGTTATGTTATTGAAATTCTTTAACTGACACATTATTCGGTTACTTCAATTTTTTTTTCTCTCCAAAGTTTAATCAAATATCTATAGTTTAAAGATTCACGATTCCTGTCTATCTCTTCTCAGTTAGAAGATAATATTATAAAGTATATCTTATTTTTGCAGAACTGATTCAATCAAATGCTAGCTATATTGAGATTCATACTCAGTTTTCTTCTCTCCGATATATATAATACCATTTCAGAACTCAAACCAAAATATTAACAATCCAAGTTATTGTGGGTAAATCACCTTGTATGTGTACACAGTTACCAGACCCATCTCCTTCTGCAATCCATCCATCAATGGCACAAAGAGTATTAGTGGGAGAGGGAAAAGAAAAAGAAAGCTAGCTCGATAGGGACACTATATATATATATATAAAGTAAGACCATATATATAAATATATATATATATGTTGTTGAGGGTTTAAGTCTAGTAGTATTATTCATCATGAGGAATTGACAAGACTCTGCCGATACGTATAATTGACCCTTTTAGGAGACTTGTATTTTCAACCGAATGTTTGTTTTTTGTCTTTTAAAAAAATCGAAAACGACCCAAAGGAAAGAAAAGAAAGATCAGTCTTTAGGGTTTTAATTTTCAAACACCGTTAAAGAATCGAGAGATTCTCTCTCGCCTCTGATCACTTGGCATTTCTCAACATATATTGGCCAACCAGTACAAAATTAATCTGGTGGCTTCTGGGTTTGGGTGCACTAATGCAGAAAACTGATCATATATTAATATACATGTAACATAGATATACAAATCTATATAGAGAAAGAGAAGTTAGGTTGGGGAAGCTGAGAGGAGAAATATAAGGCGACTTGTAAGGCTTAAAATACGGGTCAAACAAGAATGGATGGTGCCACCTTGCTTAGAGTCTAAGCATTGCTTTTACGTAATTTACTTATATAATACCAAACCCTTTCCATTTCAATTTCCAAATACACTCCTTCGTCTCTCTTTCACCACCCACTTTGATAGATATCATCCTTTTCCCACAGATTAAGTACTCAAACACTCAGCAAAATTATTAGGGTTTATGAGTTTTTTTTGTTCCTGTGATATAAGTTACTGCTAGGTGGACTAACTAAATTGATTCTGAATGATACATCAAATAAAAGGAGCCCGTGCTTTTGGTTCCTTTGCATTATGTTAAGGTGTGCTTCAAGGGAAAACTACCCATGTGAGTGTGTAAAGAGGACAAATAGTTAAGCAGTTATGCGTCTTAATCACATATATATGACTACTGCAGGAAAAAAAATTTAATTGGAGCTTTTGAAATTAATGACGATCACTGTGCTAGCTAGATTCTTATTACATGTGTCTAATGATTTCTCTAATATGAAAAACTTTGCTGGGTGAGATGTCTCGAATTAGCATATCTCTATCCATCAATTATCCATCACACACACACACACACACACACACACACACACACACTACACAAGAGTCGTTTTCTATCTAAGATTATATCAACTTATCTTGAAAGGTGTCCAATCTTTTCCCTCAACCCTTAATTAATCTCATATATATATATATGCTTGTATGTTAATGCAGAGTGATCATCTAAAAGATGAGTATGGTACTCTCAATATGAAAGATTTTAGGCAATTTTATAATTATGATTCATGAACACTGCAAGTGATGACAGATTCGTTCGAATATATATATATATATATATATATATCCATGGGATTTAGAATATCAATCAAAGGAGATAGGAAACTATAAACTTCTGCTAATCAAGGATAGATAAATATATATGCAGTAAAACAAAGAGGAGAAATGCCTGTTCTCTCTTTTGAGACCCAAATAATCATATGATTTTATACCAAAACTATATAGAGCAACTAAGTGCTTTGCTTTAAAGACGTCAGTTTCAAAAAAAATAAAAAAATCACTCAGCTAATCCTTAAGTCCCAAGTGAAATCTTAAATATGTTAACATATATATCATTCCTCAGTAAGAATACGAGGATACCAAAGATTATTGTTCTGATATTGGAGTCACTAAACCTTGAGATCAACGTTGGCACATCTAAGGATTGAGAATAATAAAATACAGCTAGCGATATTCTTGATCTACAGTAGGTTAATTAATGATTGTTTAATAGCGAATCATATATATGCTTGAACATGTATGACTTACACACACACACACGTGAATACTACAAAATCCTAAAAAGAAAAAAAATCAAATTTCTAATCGAATTAGTCACAGAATTCCGTCAAAAATTTTATTGATAATCCCATTATGTGGCAAATTCTGAGCAAATATACAATTCCATCAATAATTCTGTAAGTAATTTCATTTTTTTTTTTGTAGTAATTAGAAACATGCCCATCATCTTCTTATTGAAAATATTTTAGTTTGTGTGTGTGTGTGTGTAATATATAAAGGCTAGCAAGTTGTGTAAGGTTTGGCCTCAGTAAGAAGCAAGTACCACATGCATGACGGCAATCGAATCAGAAAGTTTATTTACAAAGTCAAACACATTTAAGAACTCACACGTGAGCACTCAGTAATAAAGCTGGCATGTATACACCACATAACAATTATATATATATATATATATTAAATAAAACAAATCTGCTCCCTCCTCTTTTCCTCTCCCTCTCTCTTCCTCTTCGTCTTCCTCTTCCTCTTCATGAACTTCTTCAGCACAGAGTACTCAACTCAATCTCCCGATAGTTAAAAGCCCTATAATTCCTGAAATACTATCACACTCATCATCAACCTTTCGCTTCTCATCATCATCACTCCCTTTCAGCTTTCTATGGATATATCTATATCTAGCTAGCTAACTATATATCTTTATGCAACAGATATAAAATATATATTCCGCTTTGTATATTTCTTTTGAAATTAAAAATATAGCTGGACCGCTTTGTATACCTTGCCTTTTAAGCACACTCATTTTTCTACCCTTATTTTCCTTTCCTCTCCTCTACCCTTTGGACTCTCCATCTCTCTCTCTCTCTAATTATTCTCTCCCAAGCTCACTCCCAGCTACTTCCATAGTCCGTACTGAGAGAGCATGCCTGAATGTCCAGAGAAAGGTAATCAGTCACACAAAGCATGATTTAATTTAGATCTCCCTCTACATCGATCTCTCAACTATACATGCCTTCTTAATATATTAATTGATACCTTTTCTACTGTTTTACTTGCTAGAAACTATTCATCCCCTTCATCTCAAGTCAAAATTTCTCAAACATATTGGATGCTCAATCACACAGATATATATATATATATATATTTAGGCCTAAGTTTTAGTTCTTTAACGATGGATAAAGGGTGATCGAACTAATGTTCCAGTAGCTTTCTTTCGCTCCCTTGCATACAAATAAAACAATATAATGCTTATATGCGTTTAGTTTGCTGATTAACCTTGTGATTTTGCAGGGAAAATTTTGAAGAGATAGGGAAGAAGATAAAGAGGGAGGGAGATGTTTCATCGCAAATGGGAAGAAGACACGCGTTGGGTCCTCCGGGAACCCTAAATACCATAACCCCTTGTGCAGCATGTAAGCTCTTGAGGCGAAGATGTGCTCAGGAATGTCCCTTTTCTCCTTACTTTTCCCCTCATGAGCCCCAGAAATTCGCTTCTGTTCACAAAGTCTTTGGTGCTAGCAACGTTTCCAAGATGCTCATGGTACATATATAAAATCACAATTATATAACTCTCGTCTAATGTAAACACACACACCAATTTCTTGATTAAAAGAGATTATTAATTAATGGATATGGCTATATATACATGTATGCTTTGTTTTGCAGGAGGTACCGGAGAGTCAAAGAGCGGATGCAGCAAATAGTCTAGTGTATGAGGCAAACGTGAGGCTAAGAGACCCAGTTTACGGATGCATGGGTGCAATTTCTGCTTTGCAGCAACAAGTTCAATCTCTACAAGCTGAACTTAATGCAGTAAGGGCTGAAATACTTAAATACAAACTTAGGGAAGCTACTAACATCATGCCCTCCTCTCATCATCATCATCATCCTATTCCTGTCCTCCCTAATTCCTCCCGGGCCGCTGCTGTCTCGATCGCCGCTCCACCGCCACCTCCGCCTTCTCTTCCTTCTACGTCTGATAATTCCTCTTCTTCCATGTATACCCAAGTCCACCAGAGGCCTCCTTCCACCAATTATACCACAATTTCAAGTGATAATATTTCCTATTTTGGTTAAATTCCCGGACACCATAAATAATAATTCCATTTTTTTCCATCTCTACTGCTAGAGGCATCACCAGCTTGGGGGAATAAAGTAAGGGAGAAAATGAGAATATAATTATTGGAGATTAATTGTTATGGGCTTTAAACTATTCCTTCTTTTTATAGTTTTATTTATATTGTCTCTCAATCCATGATTATGCCCAAGTTTTCCCCTTTATATATGGTTAATTTAATGTAAATTTTGCTTCTCTCTCTTTTTAATCTATTTCTTGCCTCATTTGAGATTACTCTCCATCCCTACCCTTTTGCATTTTCTTTACAGTTCCCATTTACGATTCAGGCAAGACAGAATTGTCTCTTCTGATCATTACTTGATGATGAAGTGAGAAAAATTAATGGAAAAACCTTTTGCACAATTAATGATGTTAGAAGTTATTGATGCAATTTGAATATTATTTGGGAAAATATGTACGGGCGCAAGAGGGTTATGCTTGTATTGATGGGGATGGAGATAAATTGGCACGTGCCATTCTGGTTTAATATGGACAGTCAAGCATGCTAATCCGTGCCACTGAAGTATCTAAATATTGCTGTCTGAAGTTGCGGGAGACAAAAGGTAAGGTTATGTGAAAGCTTGTGATCTTCACCATATATTGTTGTATGTTAACATGGGAAGCAAAAACAACTCAGCCTTTTCTTTCTTTTTTCCTTTTTTCTGTTTCAGATTAGCTAGCTAGCTGTCGCTTCAATTAATATTTCCATATCCTTCTTATTTGATGTTGTTCGTAACAGTAAAGTGGTGGGGATTTTAGTTATTATTTGCTTTTGGTGTTTTATTATGTATGATATTATTGAAATGGCTCATGATCAACAATGCGTCTGCACCAAAATCATCACATGTCAGTTAATGGTTTTCTACTGGTTTACTATATATATGTATGTTCTCTTTCGAAGTTCCCTTTTATATTACTACATCAATCCTTAGTATAAAATCAAAGGACTGCAAGATGGATCTTGTACTGATGACCGAAAATAATATATATTTTTAATTAAAGTGGGATTCACATCATCAGGCATGATATCCCAGTAGCAGCTGCACTAGGAGTCGTTTTTGGTAATTAGGGACAAGTGTACGTGATTATAACTTACAATTTAATTGACTCGACTAGATCTTTAGATTTAGAAAATATATGAGGGAGGATAGATTTCATGCAAAATCTGTCTCCGATTAACTTGGAATCCTTACATATATTAGGTACATCTACTTTTCCTAAAATTCTCTGAGAAAAAATTGTGCTTGGTGTGTATAATAATATAAAGTGCATGTATATTTATGTTTGATTATATTTGAGAGAAACAGATAAGTTCAGTATCACAGCAAACATCAATTTTACAAATAGAAGGTGTTGCCAGCTACACATATCTTTTCAATAAGAAGGGCTTACTTGGCGTGAGGATTTCAACCAGCCTGTGAAGGCTCAAAAGAGGAAGACTTAGTCGTATAAGCAAGAACTACATAGAAAAGAATATTACACTTTTCCATTTTATTAATCCACCATATCTACATCCATATATATATATATAGATGGACCTTTCTTTTTCAGAATGATGTGCACAATTCAATTAAAAACACAAATACCTCCCTAATGATTCAAAATTTTCCTTGTAAAAGAGCTCTCTCTCGAGATGTGACATGTATTGGTCCCATGTCATGATAGCTTAAACTCGTGGCATCTTCATGGTGTTGACATAACCCTACTTCATTCCTTGTATCTGAACGAAATGTAACTTTCTTTCTTCTATATAATTAATTAAACCATAATCTACAGTTAATCTTTGGCCTTTTCCATATGCCCTGCCTGGGAAACCAAAGGGAAATGAATCTGAAACTCATCGCCATTAATAGTATTACGATTTACAAGCATGACTCAAACTACATGTATATATTCGGTTCATTCGTGGAGGTACACACACACACACACAAAATGTGGTTCGAATATTTTAATTTGTAAGCTAAGTGATGAATTGGGTACGTTGTTGAGTTAAGTTTAGGTGTATGGATAATTTATTTTGAGAGTCTTGAAGTTGGCGAAAATGCATGTGAGGGAGGACTCCCAAGGTATAAGCTAGCATGCATACTCTTGGATCTCACTCAACTCTCATTCCTATTGCCAACATATTATCAATAACTATTACTTTACATTGATTTCATCAACGGATCATGCAATTAGATTTGCAAGCATTATTAGCTATGTTTATCACAAATCAATACTCCCCGTTCCTTTTTAATTATAAGAAATGATTAACTAAATCACATATTTACATGCATGATAAAAAGGTTGGTTAAATTAAAATTAGTTAGAGATACATATAATGTAACTTTTTCCCTAAAAAAAACTTATTTATGAGGAAAAGACAAGAGAGGGAATAAGAAAAGTAGAAAAATAGATGTGAGGAATGGAGGAGAGAAAATGTGTGGTAAGGAAAAAGTAAGTGAATTTAATAATATTAATATGTGTAATTAAATAAGGGGAAAATAACAACAAAAATTTGTCACCACCTATAAATAATGTCTCTTATAAATAGAAACATATCATATCAAAAAATTATCTCTTACAAAAAGGAGCGGTGCTACTTTATCCACCGTTTATAGTAATTTAAAAATTATATTTTCGATCTCTAATATATAACCTATTTAATTAATTTGATTATATTAAAAAAATTAGTTAAATTAGTTAATTATAATAAATATAACATATTTTTTTAAAAATACACTTATTTATAATAATCTCTGTTTGCAACCATTGTTCTACAAAACAAAAACAAAAACAAAAACGAACCAGCCATGATTGAAGCGGTATTAATAAGGGGTAATTTAAAAAGAAAATGATAAATTATGGTAGGTGGATCTTACAAATTCTCTAATTAGTTCATATATCAAAGAGTGAGGAGGGTTACAAGATTAAAGTGATTTGGTTGAGCAGAAGAAATATGATCTTCTTTAGATCTATTTAAGATGCTATGTTGCTCAAATCTAATTGGTTGTAGATAAATATTGGATGGTTCTCTTTTTTTTGGCCAGCAATATTGGATGGTTCTCGATACTTAATAAAAACGATATAAGATTGAGTTTAATATATGCTTCCAATAATATATCATAAGTTAGACAATTTTTATGTAATATATACACTCTACGACTTGGAATTACTAGAGGACAAAGAAAAGGGTTGAATGGGCTTTTTCACATCGTTGTGCCTTAATTGCAAAGCTAAGACTCTGTGTGTGTGTGTGTGTGTGTGTGTGTGTGTGTGTGTGTGTCACATGAAATCTTAATTTATGAAAAAGAAAAACATGTTGAAACTAGAAAGTTAAATAAATAACAAAGATGATGCAAACAACTACTTTTCTTTTATTGTTCTATTTGTTTTCTGATGATAATAGAAAACGTATATTATCGTCATACTTGTAAGTGAATGAAGACAAAGTATTCCGTTAATATATATATATATGTGCATTATAAATTGGATGCAAGTACCTATGCATAATCTTCATATAATTTTGAGAATCCCGTTAAGTATATAGAACATTATACTTAATTAATTATTAATTAATATATTAAAAAGACAAAATTTATTCTTGTTGTTCTTGAGAATAACAAGAATACTTATGCATGCATGCATGATCAAATTAAATTTTGTAGACCACCGCTTATCTGAGATTTCACTCTTAATTAAACAAACAGAAAAAGTAAAGGGGGGAGCCAAATTGTTTAAGTTAAAGAATTTACCGTAAATCAAAGTCTCTTCCCATAAGAGTTAAAAGAAAATGAATCAATATTAGCTATTACACCCCCAAGGTATGGAAATGATTTATGTATATATGCTAATGCTGAGAAATAGATAGTATACCAAACCAATATAATATATAACTTACATTTAATGAATCGAGTAATATATATTTATTATGAAAAAGAGAAATAATTATAAGAAATTTATATGATATGTAATCAACAATAGATGATATTTTAAATATTTTCATTTGGTAGAGTAT
>QFDD01007602.1:0-10772 GCA_006871305.1 Vachellia collinsii
ACTGTTGCCTTCTGTTGCTCAACTAAGATGTTACTCAAACTTGGTTTTGGCCCTCTCTATCCCTTTTTTTGTTAAGTATATATACATTCACCCACCTTTATTCATTCATCTCCATCCAATTCTAGATATAAAGCCGTGCAACTTAAACTACAAATGAGGTCTTATATTTAATATTTGTAGAGTGTATGTTATATACAGGAATAACTGGATTATAATTCATTACAATTCTTAAAAAAAACACAACATATTGACCCTACCACTTAATTTATTCCTTTCTTTTATAGGAAAAATCTGTTAAAAATCATTATTCAAAAATCTTATTGGCCTGAAGGATCTTATATGTTTTTATACATAAAAAGTACTAGTACAATTTAAGTCTTTTTTACCAATAAAATATTTAAACAGAACTTTTCACTAATTTCCTCTTTCTTTTATTATTAATTTGAAAGATATATAAAAGATGAATTGATAACCCATATTCTCAAGAGTTTTTCATTCATTGTGACTGCAGGGTCTATCATGGCATTTATGGGCTCTTCAATGGCAATGCTGGTTGTAAGTTCTCTGCTCCCTATTTTATTCATAAGATGTGGATTTCACAACAGAAAGCTTATATTGAACACACACACATTCATCTTATTGATTTGATAGGATTATCTTTAATTATTTTGGAAGTCATGAAATTAAAGAAGCAATTCATAATTCTCTATTTATATTTGCGACAGGCACTTATTTACCCATGTGCATGTTATCTCAAGCTACACCATGGCAGATTGTCAAAAGTAGATGTAGGAAAAAGTCAACTCTTCTATTCTTTCTTTGTATCATTGTGTCTAATAGTTTTGAGTCTCAATTATATATTACCGTCGGTGCCAGTTAAATTTTATTGGTAAAATTAAAAAAACTGAATATATTATTTTAAAATATTTATATTTATTATTTTTTTTTAAACTAATTTGTCTGACTGATATACAATCTAATTATATATATAAATAAATATTTTTAAATAGTGTATTTAGCTTCTTTAATATTTTCAACAAAATTCAAGTGACTCTTATGTTAAAGATTAATAGTAATATTTATATATATATAGTTGTATTTTAAAGTCAAGAGTTTGAAGGAAATGAATAATGTTGTGCGTTTATTTGTAGGTGGCAAGCTGCATGTTTATTATCATTGTGGGAGCAGTGTGCTCCGTAACTGGCGCATATTCAGCAGTTTCAAGAATTGCATATCAGGCATAAAATTAAATATTTTTTAATTCTTCATTGTATATATTAGAGGGAATTACTATAAAGTCACATGTAAGAGAATTAATATTAGAAATATCCCAAAAAGTTATCAATACGAGTAACTTGAGTTGTCAATAATAGCTGCTTTAATTATCAATGAAATCTTTCTGATATTAATTCTCTTGTATGGGACTTTATAGTAATTCCCCCTTTTTAATTATACTTTTAAGTCAATTAATTTTACAGTTTTAATCATTTAAACAATATTGAAATAGACAGATGAGATGGTGGGAGAAGATTCTGTTGTGGCTTTATGCAACATCGGTCATGGAACTATGAAGTTGAATTGTAGGATATTGAGCTGATTTTTACGTGTATATAACTATATATTAGATCAATATAATATTATCAAAAAAATCAAAAATAATATATAGATCTCCACGATGGGGAATTTCTATCCAATGACTTAAGGAGTCTTTTAACCGTTAATGAGATAGAGAGTTTAATTATTTCACAAGCTTGCTTGCTTAGTTTCCAACTGGTCATCGCAAGTTATGTTAACGCTTCTTACAATTACATTATTGCACTTTATTTAATTATTTGAATATTTATTAACAAAAATGTCGATATTTACTTCTTTTTTTTTTTGTTGCCAAATCCATATTTACTTTGATTTATGATCAACTTTCTTGCAACGTAATCTTTGTGCATTTTTTTAGGTGAGATTAAACCTGTAATCAAGTCTAACCTACAATGCACATTCTCCTCCACAATTAATTAATCGACTTGTTTACACTTTTTTTTGCATCCGATTTGTTGGGTGATTTTCTTAAATTTAATCAAAAATTGAACAATCTGGCTATCTCTATATTAGATATATAGATTTAGATTGAAAACAAAACAACATAATAATAATTTTTTTTAAAACAGAAAAAAAAAAACAATACGTTGGGTTGAAACTTCTTTTGAATCCGATTAAAACTCGTCACGTTTGAGTCCATTCTAAAATAAATATATTAAAAATGTTTTCATAAATATATATATAAGCTTTATTAAATATTACTTTCACTTCTTTGCAGAAAATTAAAAAATATTTTCATAAGGCTACAAAAAGTCAATTCGACTAAATTTTGACAAATTAATCTAAAGGTCCATATAGTCTCTCACCTCATTTTTAATCAAGTCTTTGTAGATTTTTAATTAATCAAGTCCAGGTTGTTTCTTTAATCAAAATTTTATAGTTTCACCTTATTTTTAATCAAGCCTTTATAATTTTTAACTACGATAATCTGATTAAAAATTAAGTAAAATTGTAAGGAGCTACAGATTAATTCTCTATGTATATTTTTCTTAAGCCATTAATCTATTGTATTCTTCCTTGAGCTTTGCCTCAATTCTTTGCAACCCATTTATCATGCGATTATTCTTACATCTATCAATTCAATCCAAGCACTTAAGAATAGCTATCTTTTTATTTTGAATGCTTCCAACCTGCGTATCATTCCAATAGGGTTGCAGTCTTTTTGAAAGTAGAGAACCCCTGATTCCAATCCCTATTTTCCTAAGCTTTGTCAACAATTTCTTGGAACCCTTTCTTCTAGATGCCAAACAGCTTGAGAGTGAAATCTTCGTTTTTCTCTAAAAGGAGGAGAACTATTGAAACAAAAAATTATGACAACTTTATGATCAGATTTGTATTTCAAATCATAACAGACACTAGTTTGAGGGAAAGAAACTTGCCAATAAGCCAAGTTACAAAACACCCAATCAATCTTCTCCATGAGACCTTCTTTTGAGGATCTTTAATTTCAGGTTTTTTTCCTTCCGTACGATAAACAGTAAAAAGTTTTACCTATATGTTACACCTCAGAAAAAATTTACCCATATACTATACTTTTATCAAACTCGCCCACCTGCTGGGTGAGTTTGATATATTAATATTTTTTTTTTAAATTTTTCTGGAACTCGCCCACCCAAAATTTTAATTATTTTATTAATAAAAAATATTAAAAAGGAAAAAAAAAATAATTTTTAATAATTTTTTAAAATAATTATTTAAAAAAATTATTAAAAATTATTTTTTTTTGTTTTTAAATTTATTTTTTTTATATTTGTTTGATAATATTTAGTTAAAAAGATAGGTATGAAAAATAAAATGCAGTGCATTTATAATTTCTCTCTTCTCTCTCTCTTTTTAAATTACAAAAGGCAAGTGAATAAATTTGAAAAATAATTTCCGCGTTGATTCAATACCCCCTTCCTCCCTTATCAAATCTTCAACAACCTTATCACTCGGGAGGAAGGGGGTATTGAATCAACGCGGAAATTATTTTTCAAATTTATTCACTTGCCTTTTGTAATTTCAAAGAGAGAGAGAAGAGAAAAATTATAAATACACTACTTTTTATTTTTCATACCTATCTTTTTATCTAAATATTATCAAACAAATATAAAAAAAAAATAAATTAAAAAATGGAAAAAAAATAATTTCTAATAATTTTTTTAAAAATTATTAAAAATTATTTTTTTTTCTTTTTAATATTTTTTATTAATAAAATAATTAAAATTTTGGAACTCGCCCATCAGAAAATTTTTTTTAAAAAAATATTAATATATCAAACTCGCCTAGCAGGTGGGCGAGTTTGATTAAAAAAAAATATTAATATATCAAACTCGCCCAGTAGGTTGGCGAGTTTGATAAAAGTATAGTATATGGGTAAATTTTTTCTGAGGTGTAGCATATAGGTAAAAACTTTTACTGTTTACCGTACGGAGGGAAAAAAACCTTAATTTCAAGAAGGCCAGTATCAGTAATACATTCTTCAAAATGATATTTGGAGAGACCGTGCGGAGAAGCTCTACCTATTTTATTAGTTGGGTATCTATATGCATTAAAGTCCTGATAATGCTATATATTTTCATATATTTTAGTACCTAAATTTAGCCTTTTGACACTCATATTTAGATGAATCGGATATAATTAGGAATAATTTGCATAAGGGTTACTTGGGTAATTTTGGAGATTTTATATAATTATAAAATTTCAAATTACCCTTATTGAAATGGTTGACTATGAGTTTATTTTCTATATGTAGATGGACTTACATGCAATTTGGCTTAATTACAAAAATGGCCATCAAGAACAAGAATTTAATGTCAACCAAGGACCCTGAATTAGAGAAAATACAGAGAAGGACCAAATGGAAGTAAAGCTGCTGCGTTTTGGATAAAAATGAACAGGGCAGATCTGATATTGGAAGAGGACTTTCGAAACAGAGAAGAGGAGGATATACGAAGAGGAAAAGATATTTTGCTGACGGACGGAGGAGCAAGAAAAGGAGATCGCGTTCTTTACTCCCGCGAAGATCCGATCCCTTACGCACTTCTCTGTCCAGATTCCGTTCACTCCATCGTCCTCCATTCGCATCATCTTTTTATTCTTGGCCAATCATCCTTCATTCTTCAACGTCCAGATGGCCATGGAAGTTCAGCTGTTCGGTGGAATTGATTTCCCAACTATGAGTGGCTAAGAGCTTGTTTGGTAAGTAACAAAATCTTAGTTTCAAACCTTGATTTCATAGAATCCGAGGTAAATATGTGAGAGAGTTTTGTCTTAACTTATGTGAAATTGATTTTAGGAATTGATTCATAAATAAGCTCAATCTTTCGTCCGATGGTGATGATGAAGTTAGCCAGAGTCCTTGAGCTAATAAGGGGAGTTCTAAGTTCTTAATTTCATTTTTCCATTGACCATATGTTTAGATTTCAATCCTATTTTGTCTATGGATTGTGATTTATATGTATTGTTGAGGATTGTACATAGGTTTATAGTGTGTTATGGATTATGAAACTTATATCAAATTTGTACTCTTTGGGATTCAATCTGACTATGACACGATTGATGTATTTTCTTTATTCTCTTGATATCAATTAGTTATCTAGGTTTCTAAAAATTAATTGGAGGTAAAGAGGATCTAATATAAATTTGGTATGAGCTAAACACTGGGATATTTCTAATTAATCAATTAATTCTAGGTTTCTAGATGATGTTGAAAGGTTAGAAATGTTGATAAGCAAAGTGTCTTGCTTGTCTTTGTGTCTTGTCAAGTGAGGAACCCAATTATAATGTTGGACAAGGAAGTTTAGTGGATTCAATCACTTAGGATATTCATCTTATAGAATTTAAATATATTCATTTAGTTTAATTAGATAGTGAAAAACACATTTGATACTCTTAGATTAATTTGTTAATTACATTTGATTAAATAGAATAGACTATAGGCTCTTTAGAGATCTACCTAGGTTAGTGTTACTATATCGCATTTTAGCTTTGTTTTTATTTGGAAGCCCCATGACATGGCTTGTCAAGTCCCCAACTAATATCCAATCTTCCTCTGTATGATCAGCAATTGCCAGAATTGACTACCATAATTGAATCCTTTTCCTATAATTAGTTTCTCCATAAACAAAGGAAGTCGAGACAGTATGGTTAAGATTGATATTATGGACTCTACAATGGATCAACTGGATGTTGGAAGTGATATAATTAACAGTATAGTCTTTCTCATTTCATAAAAGCCAGATGCCCCCAGTGAAGCCCAAAGCCTCAATCCTTATCCAAGTATTAAAACCCAGACATCTAACAATTTGGTTAGCCCTCTCTCCACTTATTCTTAGTTCAATGAGATAAAAAATATCAATTTTATTTTTCCTCACTATATCTTTAACCAGAATAGGGAATGTCCAGCTACCAACCCCCTACAATTCCAACTAGCCAAAATCATATTGACAAAGATATAGGTGAAAAAAACCAAGTCAATACCTGTTGATGGTCGTTTCCAGGACAACATCAAACTCAACAAGATGGTCTCCATCACCCAAACTCAAAGTAACCTATGCCAAGCTCTCCAAGTCTGTGACTGCATCTTCCATGATATCTTCATCACTAGTAATATTTTTTGTAATTAGGTCAAGTGGCTTTGGTTTTGAAAAAGGAATCTGGGGTGAGGAGGAGCTTGGTCTGTGGGCAAGCTTTTTAGTTTGGGGATTAAAATTTGCTTGATTTGTTGCTTTTCTTTATGTTGGGCTTTTTCCATGTGAGGCCCAAGTGGCATATCCTTTTCCTTAGTAATAAGAGCTAAATTACCACTTACAACATTGTGGATTAGCTGGCCCAATTCCTTTGCCTTTCCCTTTCTACTTGGGCTTTCTTGATAAGGGCCATCTACTTTTTCTTTATTAGTTGATTGTTGGCCCAATGTAGGAGGCCCATCCGTGGCCATGGAAGAACCAATATTACCTTTCTTTTGTCCACTTCCTTTTTTCAGCTTTTGACTTTTCTTCCTCCTAGATGCCGAGCCCACCGTCGATTCATTAGGTGTGTCATAACTTTGCTTTTCATGATCCTCTCCACCTATTGCATGTATTGCATCTACCCTCAAAATTTCCTTATTTGAGTGCCTTTTATGCTGCAATTGAGCCTCTTTCTCTACCTCATCCTCTTTCTCTAAATTTTCTAGAGTACCAAACTGTGATTGATTGACCAAATCCATGTCCCTTCTGACACTATATGGAGACTCTCCTCCATTCTCGCGCATAGCATGATGACAAAATGTGGCTGCCGAAGCATGCTTCTGCGTCGACGTTGGAGCTTCTTGCTGCGTTAAGTTCATGGCTGCTGGGCGTCTTCGTGCGAGTGGGCTGAGCTTTTCTTATGGGGACAAGATTCCCTCTGATGGCCATAGCAACCACAGTCGAAGCATATAAGCTTCAAGCCTTCGTAATCCACACTAAAAACTTCTTCTGCTGCAATGATACGAGGGACTAATATGTTTTTTTTTTGGAGATCCAATTCGACACATAGCCTTGCATAACGCCCTATTGCTACTTGGGTGGTTCCTCGACCATGCTCAGCTAAGGTATGCAAATCAACCCTCAAAGGTCTACCGATTGGTTCGCCCATTCTTGCTATACAATGGTGGTTGTAGCAATGCATAGGAATATGAGGCATGTGAACCCCAAGTCATTATCCTTCTAAGTTGGTTCTTGAAAGGGTCAAAGTAAGGAATCCATCTTTGAGCTAGAAGGCAGTGCTGGAAGAGGACCCAAGGGCCCTCATACAAGACTTTTCGGTAGTGGTTCCTCCATTGCTCCTTCTTGGTAAACTTAACCATAAAATAATTGTTTGGTAAGTCAATGAGTTCAAGCTCAAAGATCCCCGCACAACCGTGTAAGATGTGATTTCAACATTAACAAATTAAATCTCTTCCCTAAAATAGATCAACTAGGGAAAAATTCCAAGGTTGCACCAATCATCGTATTCCTCCTCAGAGATGGGAACCACCGAATATATTTTTATTCAATCTTTTGATTTCCTCTGATGGCTCAGGCATTTTCCAATATATATCTTCATCTTCAAATAGAAGGTCCTCTGGTTCCATACACACACCATCATTTGCTACCCCATTAAAACCCATTAAGGATTGTTTGTATAATGGCGGTCGTTGTGTATAAGCTTTTCTGTAACATTGTTTCCCTGTTTCGATCTGAGGTTCACCATGTGCAGGTTCCTTTTCCTGCATTGTATCATCCATTATTGCATTTGGCATCTCTTCTATTTTCTTCTTCTTTTTCCGGTCATCATCTTCTAATTCCGATAGCCAATCTGATGAGGTTTTGCTTTGGCCTGTGTCTTCCATTCACGCACAAGGTTTTTGGCACATAGTCCGAGAGAGAGACTAGATCACTTAGAGCTTTTTTATAAATCTTCTGTATTAATGTACAAAATACATTGATTAGCAAGTTATGCACTATTAACATTTATAGTCCCCAACATGAGGGGGAGTGTTAGAATATACTGAATTATATGTGCATTTGATATTGGGTCAATGAGCCTGTAGCCCATTAGATGGTTATAGAATATAGGTCTGGTGTTTGGTTTATAAAAGCAGAATGTATGGATGATTATTCCCACCAATAATATACGTATTATTCAGAAATCTTTTCCAGTTGTGCTCTCTACCCTCTGATTAACAAATGTCACTATTGAGCTAGTGGAAGATGAGAATTCAACATAACTAGGATTAGTTAAAATTTGAGAAAGATCCCGGGACAATGTTAACAATGGAGTTTCGGGCTTGTTAACATTATTGGGGCTAGGGTGACGTCAATCTGCTTCCTGGCTGCATCATAGTCCACCCACACTTGCATTGGAAGGCCACTGTCAAGGGTTAGATTCTGAAACCCTGACCCATTAACATGATATCTAGTTGGTGGAGTTGCCATTGTTGGTTTCATTGAAGAGGCCGAGGTGCGGGCCAGCATTGGGGCCTTGAAATGCTGTTGTTGTCGGAGATATCACGAAAGCCATTCCATGACCACCAAGATTAGCGTATTGAGGTCTAATGGCGAAAACAAAAGTGGTAGAGAAAGAAGTGGTGTTTGTGAGAACAAGTGGATTAGGGTAAAATGCATGGCCCATTTGCAGCCTCGTTTGGTTGGTGAGCAGGAGGAGGCCATTGGATGTGACAGAAGCAACACCATCCACCTCTAAATTAGCTGATTGGAAGCCATGGTTAAAGATGAAACTTGTATCTTCACCACTCACAAGGACTGTTGTTGAGAACAACATCAACAAAACCGACATCGCCATAAGCTTCATAGACATGGCTGCCTCAAAAGTCTTGACAGACGATGAGGATCTTATTGAGTCATGCATGAGGTAGCCGAGAATGTTAGCTTGCCATGAATGAACCTCAGCAACTTGAGTCAGTGACGCTATTCGCAACTGCCATAGTACCTTCACGCATAGCTAATTAAGTTATTATTGGTGTTACAACTATAGTTCCAAATCTCTTCTTTTTAATGATTTTGAAATTTGGAAACTACTGTTCTCAAGCTGCTTCACCATGTTTCATTCCAAACTTAATTAATACTTTGTTAACTCTATTTTAAAATTTAGCAATATTTAATATGTACACTTTCTAAGAAAATACTCCCATCATTCCTTTTTTTATACAACTTTTACAACTAATTAATACTCATGTACCAACAAAAACACTTAAAAATTTTAAATGATTTTTAATATTATCTTTATAACCACACTAAACTCTAAGGCTATGTTTGGTTTGATGGGGAGGGATGGAAGGGGATGGATAGAAGGGGAGGGCAAGGAATGGAAGGGTTTAGTGTTACCTTGTTTGGTTATGTTGAAGGAGAGGGGAAGAAATGTGTTTAACGTTTGGTTCAAAGGGGGAAGGGAGGGGATATAATGATTAATTTACCATTATACCCTTATATGTTTATTCTTTTTTTTTTACTTCTATGCTAAACAAATTAATTTACATCTTATTTTAAATTACATAATTCATCAAAACCCACTCTCATCTCAATGATATTGAAAGCCATATTTTAGTGGCAAAATAATAATAATATTGTGTACATTAAGCATACATGAAGTGGTGAAGAAATCGCCCAATCATAAATTTTAATACTTGCGAAAGGTTCCAAATTTTTAACTACAGTAATCAGGAAAATTCATGGAGGTAGAGGTCCTATAGGAATCAAACAAGAAAGCAAGAAGGCAGGAATATTTATAACTTGAAAAAAAAAAATTGTGATATCATCACGCTCCCCTTCACCATCATTGCCAAATCATCGCACACCTCCCCTTCATCATCAATAATCAAACGAGCATTAAGGAAGCAAATCGCTGCACAACTCCCCTTCATCGTCAGCCACCGTCGCTACCAAAGATTATGCGGAGGGTTACGATTGGAAATGAAGGACTCATCGGTTGTGAGAGTGGAGAAGGCAGAGGCTGCCAATGAGGAAGATGGTCGCCGAGGACGACGAGGCTGCAAAGAATGGGACGAGATTCTTGGTTGAGAAGAGAGGGAATGGGTGTGTAGGGTTTTTAAGACTGGGGGGCATATAGAGAATATAACAAATGTGATGGGGATAAAATGGTCATAATATTTAGCCTCCCTCCAAAAAACCCCAATTTGAAGGGAACCAAAATAAAGGAAAAGAAGGGGATGGGAGGAGAAATTTTAAGTTCCCTCCCCCCCCCAAAATTTTGAACCAAATGAGGGGAGGGACTCATTGTCCATCCCCCTCCCCCCAACCAAACAGTCCCTAACATCATTTAATTTTCACTCTCTCTCTCTAACTACCCTTATTAAGTACTCCCTTATCTTTAATATAAAGAGATAATTAGTTTTTTTTGTAAAATTTAAAAAGCGTATTAATACGTTATTTTCAAATATTTGTATTCATTATTTTTCTTCAAAGATTTAAAAATCAATATATAACCTAACGAGATATATAAATAAGTAATGTATTTAGCTTTTTTAATTTTTTTTAAAAAATCAATTGAATCTTATGTTAAAAGTTAGGAGCAATATAAACTAATATGAGGGATTAACAATCTATACAATAATTAATGAATGGTATTGTTTCTGCCCTATAAATACCAAACAAGTATATTAAAGTTATGAAGCTTCTTTGAGACTTTTTGTTTCTGCCCTAAAAAAATGTAGT
>QFDD01007603.1:0-19322 GCA_006871305.1 Vachellia collinsii
CCTTAGAATTAAATGCCTAACTAATGCCTAACTTTGCCTAACTAATAAAGCATGCCTAACTATGCCTAACTAGCATGCCTAACTATGCCTAACTAGCTAATGCCTAACTTTGCATTTATATTTACAGTATCGTACGCATTATTTAATCACACATTGATAGGTCACTACTAATCTTCATGCTATGTATCAACTTATTACAGGTTTTTAGGGAAGTTGAAGTCATATGTGAGGAATAAGGCATGGCCAGAGGGTTCAATAGCAGAATGTTATATAGGAAATGAGGTCCTCAACTTCTGCTCACGGTACTTCGATGACATCGAGACATCTTTCAACCGTCGTCCTCGTGGTTATGATTGCCCTGATGATGTTGGTCCGTCATCATCAACTAGTTTGTTCCTTCCTGTTGGGAGACCAGTTGGAGGACATCAATACTTCAACCTCACTTCTAATGAGATGCTGCAAGCACACAGACATGTCCTGATCAACTGTAGTCAAGTTGATCCTTTCATTCAGTGAGTATAATCAACACTAATTTGTAATTTTATAAATTCATATTATATATCCACTTATATCATGCTTAATCATAACAGAGAGTTCCGAAGTTATGTCAAGCGTCACCTACGTATCCGAACACAAACATCCGTTGAGGTTGATAGAAGGGTACATAGAGAATTTCCTGGTTGGTTTGCACGCCGAATACGCAATGACGACAACTCCTACCCAGTTGATTTCACATGCCTTGCAATGGGCCCCCTCCAGTATGCGAAACGGTTTACTGCATACAACGTTAACGGGTTCAAGTTCTGCATAGTTTCACCCGACCAAGGCTCTCTTACCCAGAATTCTGGAGTTTTTGGCACTTTTGGCACAAGAAGTTATGCGAGCAGCAGTGACGGTGACATGCATATTGGTGGTGTCCCCTACTATGGGAAATTGGTCGATATAATCGAAATGAATTATCTGGGGCATTTTACCGTCACATTATTCAAGTGCTCTTGGGCAAATACGACAACCTCTCGTGGAGTCACTACTGATGAGTTGGAAATCACATCTGTGAATTTTTCAAGACTCATTCACACAGGTGACTCTCCAGATGATGAGCCATACATTCTAGCATCCGAGGCACAACAGGTTTATTATGTAGAGGATGAGAAGCATAAAGATTGGAGTATGGTCGTTCATCTTAAGCCTAGAGATCTTTACGACATGGGTGATAGCGATGAGCACATTGTCTATGAGGCGGAGCCATTCCATCCTACTGATTTTGAAAACTTCTTCCCCGAAGGAGATGAAGATTTACCACTTGTCAGGGCGGATGATGCCGAATAAATAATTCAGGTTAGTAATATATATATAGATCCAATTTGTTTCAAGCATTTTTTTTTTTGCAACAAAATTTATTAGTAGCGGTTTTAAACCGCTACCAAATGACAAAAACCGCTACAAAAAACAGTGACATAAAACGCTACAAATTTAACCGTTGCAAAAAAGCGTGACCCAAACCGCTGCTAATTCTTACCAGACATCCTATAAATACCCTTCCACCCCCATTTCATTTCCACTCCTCCTTTTATTTTGTCACGCTCGCTGTAGTCTTATTTTTGAGTGGTATGGAAAGCTTCTGGTGTGTAGTGTATGTGATAGGTATTGCTCTTAACCCTTAATGTTGTTATTGTATTTATTTTATGTTAATTGTCTTTTGTTATGCATTTGTTTATTTAATTTATTAATATTGATTTTGGTGAAATAATATTTTATTCTTTGTCTTTTCAGGTACTTAAATGATTGCACCAAATATTATATGTTATTTAATTATTAATGCTTTATTTTAATTAATTATAAATTACTTTCTCTAATTGAATTAATTTTTTTTAATAATTAAAACATTATTCAGATATGGTTTTTTTAAAAAATAATTTTTATTTTAGTAGCGGTTATATAACCGCTACAAAATAGCTACTAATTTTGTATATTTATATTTGTAGCGGTTTTTTAACCGCTGCAAAATGTTGGCGGGGTTTTTAAATTTTGGCGTTAATCCAATTTAAATTCGAAAATCAGTAGCGGTTATAAAACCGCTGCAATGTTTTGCGCCGTTTTTAATTTTAGTAGCGGTTTGTTGAGCGCTACAATATTTTTTATTTCTTTTTCTTTAATTACATTTTTAGTAGTGGTTTTGATTCCGCTACAAATTCTACACCATTTCATTTTGTAGCGATTAATAAACGCTACAAAAGTAGTAGCGGTTTTATATGTATGCGCATCAATTCATTAAAACCGCTACTAAACCTGTTGCCACGGTGAGTTTTGCAGCGGTTTGTAAACCGCTACAATATCTCCTGCAGCGGTTTATAACCACTACAATGACAACAAATAACCGCTACAAAATCACTTTTTTTTGTAGTGATTGACAGTATATAAGTGTTTTAACACAGAGAATGGAGCATCTCCCAACCTATTATGCAACAACCACATATCAGGGATTTTTACAACTTGAGAAAATTCACTAACAATATTACTGTGTACATTTCCATCGTGTTGCAAAATGTACAATCCATCAGCAAATCTACCAGTTACCTTCATCTTTCCACCCTAAAGGCCCTGCATCAAGCAATAGTCAACAAAGAATGAAACCATGCAGTGGTGTTTCCTAGTCAACTTAGACACATATATGAGATTAAATTGCAAGCTAGGTGAATATAAGACTATTGTTAATTCAAAATCAGTAGAAAATTTCAACTTTTCTATATGAGTCATTGTTACTTTATCACCATTTGGCATTTTAATTATTTTAATAGGTCCAAAATTAGGTGTATAACTATCTAACAGAGACAAATCACTAACTAAATGTGTTCTAGCTCCTGAGTCAATAACCCAGTTAGTGTGTGCATATGAATGAGATGATGAATGAGCCAAGGGTGGTGAACTTCATCTGGAGAGTCCTAACAAATGCTATTGCAACAAATGAAGCTCTTTGGAAAAGGAAAAGAGGATATCACTGATAGTTGTCCTGTATGTGAAGCAACAAGTGAATATGTAGATTTCTTCCACTGCCTATGGGATTATTGTGTATGGTTCGGGAGCAAATTAACGTTCAAGGGCGATCTCTCCTTGGTTCACAATTTTGTGTCATGGTGGAGTGACATGATTGGCCCCTATAGCCCTTATCCAATTATGATGTGACACTTATTTTTTGGCTACTATGGTTTATTTGGAAAAGCATAAATGAAAAACTCTTCAATAGCACTCACCCAAATTTGATCACAATGATAGAACAGGCTAAAAGACAAGCCTCAGCTTACTAGGATGCATATGGTACCAATGAGGAGATTTGATGACAGTGGAGATGTAATCAAAGAAGTCCAAAATTGAAAGAGCCCCCCTGAGAATTTTCTTAAAATTAATACTAATGGCTCCTTCCAAGAGAGAACTAAAGAGGCAGCAATTGGTATAGTGTGTCGTGATCACCTAAGGTCCTTCAAATGGGCATTTGTTGATAAGGTGAAATCCATCTCCACCTTCATGACTGAGGCCCTCGCTATGAAAAGAGCTCTCATGATTGCCCAAGACTTAGGTAATAGAAATACCATCTTTGAAATGGACTACCAAATCGTTACATCTTGTTTGCAGAAAGGCCAATTGAATCAAGGAGATTGGAGATCATATGGCATTCTTGAAGACATCCTAGGTCTATTAAAATCTGATGCTAGTTTATCTATTCACTGCACTCCTCGAAAGGGGAACCAAGTTGCAGATCATCTTGCTGCAGAAATGTGTAAGGGGGTGTGCCCTATTAGGTGGGCGGGAACACCCTTAACCCCTTTGGCTCTATTGTTAGCCTCAGATATTGCTGTCATGGGATTGCAGGAATGCCATGGTAGTTCAAGATCATCCAAAATGAGAAGATTGGCTGACTTTAATGATTTAACTTTAGTTTGATTGTTCCTCTAGACTTTAGGTGGTTAGCTTTAGTTTGTTATTTCTCCCTAAGAGGTTTTGTTGCATTTTGTTTATGTATTGGTCAGTTTCAATTTTTGGTGTCTGATAGTGTTTGCATCTATTGTATCTTTTGGTAAAAAGGTAATGGAATATCCAGAATTTGTCCCCAAAAAAAAAGAACATTAACATCATCAATAATTAATAATCATGGGTTATCCCAATTTATTGGATAATATAGTAAAAAAGTTCTTCATTTATAATTAACCTCATTAAATATAAGGTGAAAGTCCATTTTGCCTCAGAAGTTTTTACCTATGAGCATTATGTATCTGAAAGTTTTTTAAAGTCTTATTTTACTTCAACAGTGTGAAAAATGTAGCAAAATCACCACCATCCATTAGAAGGGTTAATTTTAATCTTTAAATATCTCTCTTTGACCCACCTGTGCTAATGTGGCTACTCACCCAGCCTTCATCTTCTTCTCCTTGCCCTCTTTCTCATTTCTTTTTTCCTTTTGGTGAAAGGGGCCATTGCCCTCTTTCTCATTTTTGCTGCTTCTTCTCCCACCATTATTCTTGTCACTGCCTTCTCTGTGGCTTCCTTCTGTACACTTACCATTGGTACTCCTATGCTCACTCCTTCCAACGTTGAATTCCACCCACAACATATCACAAACCCACCTATGGATTCATGGTCAAGAATTGACATTTGAAGGGCCCACCCTCTGATGATCAACCACTTTCCTTACATTATCTTCTCAAATCATTGTTGTAGCCATTCTTGTTTACTGTCTTCAAGACCCATTGCTATTTCTTTGAACTGAGAGTAGGTGAAGCTTGCTATGCTTCCAAAGCAGACGTAAACAATTAAGTTGGTTGGGTTTTTTGGAGTCAAGACATTTCAAGCATTCTCATTCATTGATGGAAGATCTTTTCCCTCTATTTGCTTTATCTTCAATGTTCTTATCTAATAGTGAAATAGGGCCTATATGCCATACTTTTCTTCCAATTAACTTTTGGTAGGCCGTCTCCAGTTTGTAAAAGCTATTCACTATCACCTCAAAGCTTTTTTTCACTGATTCCATCATTTCCTTCCTTTATCTCGCCAACTCAGATCCATTGTTGTTGTTGTTCAAGACATACTCCTACAACAGTCAATTTGATTTCTCAGGGTAAGTTTGGAATCACGTAGGGCTCTGGTTTAGATGAAACTTTCTTGTAGGGTTGATAGAGTAGTCTTATACATTCAACATCACCCATAGAGAAAGAACTTATCCCATGAAGCACAATCTTGGAAATCTTGACCTTGTTTACAGATTTTGTCGCCCACTTTGAGTGGAAAAGGAGGGAATGGTCTGATGGCAAGGAAGAAGTTGAAGGTTGACTGGGCATGGATGAGTAGCCACGTTAGCACAAGTGGGTCCAAGAGGGAGATTTAACGGTCAAAATTAATCCTTTTAATGGATGAAGTGATTTTACTACCTTTTTCACACTTTCAGGGTAAAATTGTCCTTTAAAAACTTTCGGATACCTAGCACTCCAAAGTGAAAACTTCTAGAGCAAAAATGGACCTTAACCCTGAAATATATACATATATATAAGTTTGAGGTAAATATTTACCAAGTGACTAGATATATTTTGGTGTATAATGGATAATATTCAAGTTTTTTATACATAAAATCTAAAAGAGAAAACTAAAAATGAAGACAGAGAAAATAAAGTCATCATTAACGCATAAATCCCCCAAATTTAATGTATCAAAATTGAACATATATCATTTTTATAAGAAAAAAAAATCCGTTGATCAATTTAAATATTTGAATGCTATTAAAATATTTGAAATATTCTACAATGTCGAGTATGCTTGACAAATGAAGTCTAACAGATAAAATCCAGGGGTGAAGGCTACACTACAAAAGAACATTAGATTTCCGACTGAATTAGCCATAAAATTTTTTCCGTGACTAATTTCATCAGAAATTCTTTTGATAGAAATTTTCTGTTATTCCATGGAAATTTTCAGCGGAAATTTTTTGTAGCAAAATTAGCCATGAAAAAATATTATGTGGCAATTTTTGACAGAATTTTCGATGAAAATTTTTAATAGCTAAATTAGGCATGGAAAAATATTCCGTGACAATTTTTGACGGAATTTGCAACTGAAATTTTCCATGACAAAATTAGCCACGGAAAAATATTCTATGAAAATTTTTTACTGAATTAATTAATTATTATAATTATAATTCTTATTAATTAATTATTATTTTCTAATTTAAATTTCTTATTTATTTTATTATTATTTATTATTAAATTTTAATTAATATATTAATTAAAATAAATATTAAATATGAAAATATTAGAAATAATATTTATTTTATTTCTAATAAATTTTATATTAAAATCAATATTTTTTAAAATAATAAAAATTATGAAATTAATAATCATATAAATATATTTTCCAATCAATAATATATTATATATAAAATAAAATGAAAATAAATAAAATAATTAACACATAAATTAAAGGGAAAATGACAGGAAAATGACATTTGAATTGCATATACCCGAAAAGCTGCCTCAAACTTTCCAAAGGACAAAGTGCTATTAAGCAATAATTTGTCTTTTTGATTTTTATGCGAAATGACAAAAATGACCCTCAAGTAATAAACTAATGCCTCTGATGCAATTGTCTGACACATGAAATGACACGTGAAATGACCCATGCCCCTGATGCTGTCGTCTGCTACATTAACAACTACGAATATGATATTGACAACTATACCGTAACTAATGACAACTAAGAATAGGGCATTGACAACTCCAACATACAAGCTTCCTCAAACTATTGACAACACGTGAACTCATGGCACTGATGCTATTGTTTGCTACGTTGACAACTACGAATAGGGTATTGACAACTATAACGTAACTAATCACAACTACGAATAGGGCATTGACAACTCCAACATACAAGCTTCCTCAAGTTATTGACAACGCATGAACTCATGCCCTTGATGTTGTTCTCTGCTATGTTGACAACTACGGATAGGGTATTGACAACAATAATGTAACTAATAACAACTATGAATACGGCATTGACAACTCCAACATACAAGCTTCCTCAAGCTAATGACAACACATGAACTCATGGCGTTGATGTTGTTGTTTGCTACGTTGACAACTACGAATAGGGTATTGACAACTATAACGTAACTAATAACAACTACGAATAGGGCATTGACAACTCCAATATACAAGCTTCCTCAAGCTATTGACAACACATGAACTCATGCCCCTTATGATGTTCTCTGCTATGTTAACAACTACGGATAGGGTATTGATAACAATAACGTAACTAATAACAACTACGAACAGGGCATTGACAACTCTAACATACAAGCTTCTCAAGCTATTGACAACACATGAACTCATGCCCCTGATATTGTTGTCTGCTACATTAACAACTACGAATAGGGTATTGACAACTATAACGTAACTAATGACAACTACGAATGAGGCATTGACAACTCTAACATAGTTAATGACAAATAATGTTATCACTCTCAGAGCATGGACTTCACAATGGCCATTTCCTTCCATTGGAGTTGTCAATGCCCTATTCGTAGTTGTCATTAATTACGGTATAGTTGTCAATATCATATTCGTAGTTGTTAATGTAGCAGACGACAGCATCAGGGGCATGGGTCATTTCACGTGTCATTTCATGTGTCAGACAACTGCATCAGAGGCATTAGTTTATTACTTAAGGGTCATTTTTGTCATTTCGCATGAAAATCAAAAAGACAAATTGCTGCTTGATAGCACTTTGTCCTTTGGAAAGTTTGAGGCAGTTTTTCGAGTTTCTGCAATTCAAATGTCATTTTCCTGTCATTTTCCCTAAATTAAAATTATCATTCAATTCATTTTTATTTTCTAATAATATTATATATATATATGTATATGTGTATATATTAAATATATGTGTGTGCACATAATTATAAATGTGAATAATTTATTATGCAGTAAAATATTATATATATATATTTTTAAATATACGTTTAGAAAACACAAAATCATCACAGCTCAACTGGTAAGGGATCACACGCAAGCACAGGTGATTGGGGGTTTGATTTCTGGAGGAGGCAAAATTAAGGATTTATCATGTGGCAACACGTGGCAGAGGGCCCGAGTGTGAGGTAGCGGCTAGCGGAGGTGACATGTGATATTATTATTTATTACAAAAAAGAAATCCTAGGCAAAGTTGCCAACAAAAATTTCCGACGGAATCTTTTATCGATAACTAATTTGTGAGAGTGAATTTAGTGACGGAACAAATTTCATCAGTAATTACATTCTGTGGCAAACCAAAATTCCGTGACTAATTTTATTTTTTTTGTAGTTTTACTAGTATGACCTGAAATATTTCTTTTCAAAATTTTGTTAAAGAAATGTACATTTGAGTCTTTTCAATATATAATAAACAGAACCTTTAAACAATTCCACTTACAATGTTATTACGTACCAACCGGCCATGCAAGCCACTATCTTCAAATGATTTACCTCTTCCACGTAATACTAAAAAATCTTAATTTCAAATGTATGGTTTATTTAAATATTTTCTGAAACAAACCTAGTCGGGATTGCAAGTGATCCTAAAAAATTGTCCCAATATTGACCGGTTCATATTATTCTCACGAATAGCTCAAAGTTACTTATGTTGAATGATTAAACCATTGAATTCCATATGATTTATAAAAGTAGATGGCGATGCCATGCCTGTCTGTAAAGTCTAAACAATATATGTGCATATATATTCCCATGAATAATATAACATGCTATCAAAAATTTCTTTATTTATGTTTTATAGGAATCCTTATTATTTTGGTAGAATGTGAATTCAATATATAATAACTAATTTAGTCATGAACTTTCCATCTACTTTATTAATTCTGTTGTGACAGCAGCACGATCGAGATATATATGTCAAATTGCCACATGAAATTAAGTTCTATAGTTAATTATATGCCAATCGAATATTCTGGTTTTTAGTTAGTTATATCTAGCTCAGGTGTACCCTTTCGTCTTTGTTTTTATGTTTTGATTCGGTCTAGTAATCCCCGAAAACTTTTAAAGAACATCATATGTGGACGATAAACATGTACTAGGTGATAACCAGAACAAAAATTAATATACAAAAATCTCCCATATCATATATCCTATAAATTGAGACTCCTCCAAACAAATTAATCACAGAAACAATACTCTTCAAATATGACGGCTCTTCTCTTTCTCTTATCACTCTTTTTACTGCCAACTTCATCAATAACTGGCCTAAGCATTGACTCCGTTATAGTTCACCGTGATTCACCATTATCACCCTTCTACAACTCCTCAAGCACCTTATCGGAGCTCGTTCGAAACGCTAGATTGAGATCCCTGAGTCGATCTGCTAGACGCCATCTCCTTCGAACCGATGTGCTTCCACCAATCATTGTCCAAGATGAAGGTGAATACCTCATGAGAATCTACGTTGGTTCTCCACCACTAGAGACATGGGCTATTGCAGACACAGGAAGCGACCTTATATGGGTCCAATGCTTGCCATGCGACACGTGTTACCCACAGGACTCACCAATCTTTAATCCCCTCGAATCTTCTACGTATCAGATGGTGTCGTGTCTCTCCAAACCTTGCACCTTCTTTCCCAAGAACTATTCTGGTTGCGCAATTAATTCAACGCAGTGTGCGTATGTATATGGATATGGGGACAACTCAACTACGTTTGGAGACTTGGGAAGAGACTTGTTAAGCTTTGGAGGTGATGATAATGGGTCTTTATTGGTGTTTGGATGTGGACATAACAACACTGGGATATTCTCAAGCAAGGGTTCAGGGCTTGTGGGACTAGGAGCTGGACCTTTGTCCTTAGTTTCACAGTTGGGTTCTGAGATTGGTTACAAATTCTCATATTGTTTGGTTCCTTACTTTTCCAACTTCACTGGCAAACTCAAACTGGGTCAAGAGGCCAATATATCAGCATCCAATGGGGCTGTCTCCACTCCTTACACACTTGGCGGTTTCCAGAAAACAAATTACATGCTCACCCTTGAAGGTATAATATATATTACTTTTACCACAAGTTTTTTTAGCCAAAATATTTTTACCACAAGTTTTTTTAGCCAAAATATTACAAGTTATATATGTGATAAACTTGTTCATCATCATTCACGTCAGAATTTGATTCGTTAGAAGATGCAGCTTTTCACCCTCAAGTTAAGTTCGGCACTTTGTATTTCAAACTGACAAATATAATATTGGTAATTTGGACCTTGCTGGGGAATGCTCAGGAGATAAAATTATTCGGGTTGTGCGACTTTAAAAGTGACTTTTGCTTCTAAAAATTAGTTTGGACCATTTGTTTTTGTTTATGATGGCTTTTATAAATTAAGTAGTTTGGTCTCAAATATAAGAAGTTCACAAGATAAGTAATGTTTGTTTCCCACTTTTACCTATTAGAGTATAATAGTTAAATTTTATCAAATTAATACACATTAAATGACATAACTAATATTTCTTGCTTCGAGTGAATTAGTTAACAATCTTCTATTTATATTTTGGACTAGAGGGAGTACATATTATGACATGAATGCAGCTAACATGTGGTTATAACGCGCGCGCGCGCGCACTTGCTGGATGTTGAAGGTATCAGCATTGGAAACCAGACAGTGGAGACAGGTCCCAAAAGAGAGGGGAACACGCTTATTGATTCAGGGGCGACATGGTTTTCAATGGAATTAAGCTTTTACTCAAATGTGGAGGCTTTGATAAAGGAATCGATTGGGGTTGAAGAAGTCAAGAACGCTTCTGAATATGGATTCAACTTGTGTTACTCAAACAAGCATGCTGAAACTATCATGAACGAGTTTCCAGACCTGGTGGTTCACTTCAAGGGTGGTGCTGACGTGTACTTGAAGCCTGATCATAATATATTCCTTCCTCAGGACGATGCCATTTGCTTAGCAATATTACCAGGATACGAAGGATCAGGATTCACCTATGGAAATGTTCCCCAGGTTAATTTTCAAGTGGAGTACGATCTTCAAGACAAAAAAATCTCATTTGCTCCTGCTGATTGTAGCAATTATTAGCATGGGTAAAACAAATACATGTGTAATAGCATACTAAATAATTCACCTCGAGTTGTCATATATGATGTGTGTATTTGTGTGCCTGTGTGTGCAGGATCGAGTGTGAAGTTGTCATCTATTCTATGATATATAAGTAAACCTTGAAACTAGCTACTGCTTGTGTTTGGAGAGGAGAGGACAATCCAACCTCATTCAAAGGGGTTTTTAAATAATTTAGAAAAATTAAGACGATTTAATATAATTGTTTGTCGAGTCTTTGGGGTTTCAATTTGTAGTCTTTCATTCGTATAGTTTTTTTTGTACAAAATGTTAGTACTATAGTTTCATAAGGATATGGATTTGAGTTTAATAGTAAAGTTACTAAATACATGGATCAAAATCAAAACTCTTTAAAAGCATATGACAAAAATCAAAATTTATTTAAAGTATAGGGTTTAGAACTAAAACTAAAGTTGTCGTGTATTCTATGATATAAATGTAAACCTTGAAACTAGCTACTGTTTGGAGAGGAGAGGCCAATCCAACCTCTTTCAAAGGAGTTCTTAAATAATTTAGAAAAATTAAAAATAGTGCGCGCGCGCGGTTGTAAGAAAAATATTATGATAAAACATTTTGTATCAGAGTTATACCACACTTTTCCCTTTCCATTGTTGGATGTTTTTAATTATATCTGCTTGAGGATTGTCTAATAAAATCAAAAGAATATTCAATATATATTTAAAATTTAAGTATTAAAACTGTAGGACATTGATGGATATGGTCTAATATTATTAGATGTTGGGTAGCATTTGTGGTACTCTTATTTATGTTTGCGAATTATCCATTTCACAATTTTGCCGCTTGATAGGTTTATGCTTATACCTACCTCAAACTTATATATATATATTCTTGATTTAATTTTAGTAATAACTTAGGTATCAATGGATGCTAGATTGATATATGCTATATGTCAATATGTTTAAGAAATTGTGAAGAAAATGAGAAATTAAGAATTTAAACCATCTTTAAATTTTATTCATTATATATGTCTGACCCTCAAACTGACTTTGAGTTAACATTGCTTTTAACAATTAAGTATATGGGTGCTTTGACATATAATATATATAGCCTCATATCTATCACCTATTATCATTGGCCTTGACTTGAGTCAATAATATATGGGACCAATGATATATAAAGCAATGAAACGACTCGCAAAAACCAGGAGTCAGACGATAGAAGTAAAGCAGCAGAAAGTTCCAAAATGGACTGAGATGGAAAAAATGACAAAATTTCATTTTTATAGGATTGAAATGAGACATTACCCAGATTAACAATTGAATCCAATTTCTTTTCTAAAGCCTGAGAGAATAAATAATTTAAAAAAGTACCAAAATCCAATTAAAAAGAAAATTATAATTACCATAAAATTTTCATGAATTGATTTGTTGAAAGAAATAAACTATAAAAGTTTGCCATTTTCATATGATAAAACAAATAGAACCTAAGAGAATTCAATCATGTGCACTATCCTTGAATCGGAGACTTATTTTTTCCTCATGATAAAATAGAATTTTGGAGGATGTGCCTGTTTTTGGAGTAATTAATAACTTTTCCCCCTAAAATGCCTCTAGTCAATGAATAAAAAGACTTGGCTCACATAGGTAAGTTAAGAAAATGATCTATATATCAGCACTAATTGAGGACAAAAGTTAAAAAAGAAGAAGAAGAAGAAGAAGAAGAAGACATGTATAAATCAGTTAAAACCATTTTATTAGTATATGAGATAATTTCTTCCTCTAGAAAATAAAATTTTGCAGATAATTTTCTTCATATAAAACGCATATAATAGTTTCTTAATTTAAACAGAATATTTATGTCTAAGAAAAAAATCTTTTGAAGCAAGTTAAATATACTGTCATCCATCTAAGCTATATCTAATATCTGTGACAAGCTCTGTGGAATCAATTGCCACCGTTCGTTTTTGATTATGCACTATCATTACATATATCATCCAATAATACACCAACAAATGTTATTTCAATTAATAAAGAGTTTACTTGCAATCCACAAGGTCATACTGACGTTAATGTAAGGGTTTTGTTGATGGATCATTAATAAACATTTCTGTAAATACTCTCTGTATCCAAAGACATGTGCTAAATGCTAATGAATCTAAATTTTATACCATAAGAAAAATAAGGTATCAAGTGAATTGATATGCATCAATGTAACTTTAAATTATTGATGAAAATTTTCTTACAAAGATTCAGACACTTCAATGTCCTCTATCATCCAAACCATCATTATTTCCCTCTTTCAAACTACTCTGAACAATTAATATTCTTCAAACATGCTCGCTCCTCTCCTCTTTCTCTCATCATTACTGTTTTCTCTTTCAACTTCTTCATCAACAAATGGTCTAAATATCATCAACTTCGATATTGTTTATATTGATTCACCATTAATTATCACCGTTTTACAACTCCTCAAGCACCTGATCAGATCTCACTCAAAACGTAAAGTTGCGATCCCATCTGACTCGATCAAGAAGACATATGATCCTTCAAACTGATATTCTTCCACCAGTTATCATACAAGAACAAGGCATTATGTTAGGTGAGTATCTCATGAAAATACACATTGGCTCTCCACCATTAGAGACATGGGCTATTCCAGACATAGGAAGGGACCTTATATGGGTCCAATGTTTACCATGTCACATGCATGTTATCCTCGAAACGAACCGATCTTTAATCCCTCGACATCTTCAACTTGTAAGATTGTGTTGTGCCACTCAAAAACTTGTGCTTTAAAAGCAGTTCATGTACAGATATGGATATGGAGTCGCAAAAACGTTCGGGGACTTGGGGAAGTGATCTGTTTAGCTTTGTTGGTGGGGAATCTGGTTCCTTTTATAGGTCATTATTAGTGTTTGGATATGGTTTAGGGTTGTCACGCATGTTAATAAGCCACTTGAATGCAGTTGAAATCCAGTGATTTTCCCTCTATGTATATGCACTGATTTGTTTGATTCTAAGTAGTGTTGCCTCTAACAGAAGTACTTTTTGGAACGATGTCTTTGAGCATGAGCTGGACCAATTTATTTTTATACGGATCCATGCTGCCAACACTCCATCAAAATGAAGAGAGGTGAGTGAGTGAATTGGAGATATATTGAAATCTTCACCTCAATAATATTAGGAAAGCTGTGCTTAGTTGGCGTCGCCTTGTCATGCCATGTCTTTGGGGGCAAAAAAAAAAAAGGAGCAGGCGTTTTCAGACAGAGGGATTGAGGTGTGAGGGGAGAGGCGAATGAATGTGGGCAAGGCATGGGGGGGCCAACTCAATGCCCTTTGCTTTGCTTTGCTTGCCTTTTGTTTCTCGCCATCCTTCATTTCATTCATTCATTGCTCACTCTCATCTCCTCCCCCATTTATAATCACTCCTTTCACTTTTTTAACACCTCATTTCATCACCCATTTACCCTCTCTCTCACACACACATTACCTTATCTAGTATATTCCTGCCACTGATAATGCCACCTCTCATTCTTCTTGCGAGGCGAGTGGAGGGGGGTCCCAATATGGTTGCTACCTACACCTTAATTTGTGTTATTTTGGGGGTCCAATGTGGTCGCTACCTACTGGTCAGTGCCTGTTCTCGCCACTCACGAATCACATCGCACCCAACCAAGCAACCGCTGGATCCACCCCCCCCCCCTCCCCCCAAAAAAAAAAACTCAATTCCATATTTACTGCTGTAATCCTCATTTCATCAATCTCTACCCACAGGCACCTCTACCTGGGAATTGCTCAACATCAATTAGTAACCTTCTTGTGCTCTCTTCATTCCTCCATTCAATATTCCCACTCGCCATCACTTCTCTATCTCTCTGCTGAAAACAATAGATTTGGGATTCCCCGTTCCACCGCACGGCACATCGATAGATAAAAGAGGATGGAGGTAGGTAAGTGTGCACCATTGGATCAAGCCATAATTTCTGCTTGAAAAAAACGGCCATCCAAAATATTTCTCCGATCAATCATTGCATTACATGATTCTATCAAATTAAAAGACACCAACTCATCAACTGTGCGAGATTTAATGATGTCGTCTGTGACGAGCTGCTTGTTCCCCATCGAATTTTGGAATGTCCGTTCTATTGGTAGTCATAACCTGTCGTTTTAATACTTAAAAGGTTCGTGCGTGTGGGGTTATACAGGCCGGAGTCGAAGAGGCACTTTGCCAACATAAGTTCTTTTGCTTCTCCAGCAATAAAGCTAAACAGATGAGTCGCTTCTCCTCTCCCCACATATTCAATCCTCAATATTGAAACAGAGCATAACATGACCGGCATGAAATAAACTTTTTATTTCTAAATTTCATTTCCAAACAGTTTTCTTGGATTTACAACCTTTTTTTATCTGTCTAAAGCTTCTCCAAGCTAACGAGAAGATGAAAAAATGGCGAGAATGAGCGGTGGTGACGACTAATGGGAATGACAGAAACGCAGCGTTGAGGGGGTGGGGTAATAGACGTTAAGGTTGCTAGGTTGGGGTTGGGAGTTGGGGGTAATGATTTGCACCATTTTTATTATGTCAACGGTGTAATTCCACCATTAAATATTTTAGGATGTTAATTATAATTTTAAAAATAATTTAAAGTGATTGATGCACTTTAACCCTAATTAATATAAATTAGATTTCATTAAAAACGAAATCTAGGCAGTAACAATTGAAAAGTATCATTTTACATCTATATAAAAAGATTAATAAATACCGAAAATAAAAAACTCTTCTCCCTATGTCTTTTCTTTTTTTTTTTGGTGAAAAGGGCATAGGCCCAGGACAAGCTAGCTAAACAATTCTCCGAGGTATCGAGACCCCAGCTTGGTCTTCCTTTATTAACTCCACAACTTCCACGGGGTTTTCTCCAAAGCTGGACTTGCCTCTGCATTCTGAAGCTCATGTGAGCAAGCTTGTCAGCAACTCTGTTTCCTTCTCGGTAGATATGACTTACCCTGACTTGCCAATCGTTCTTTGAGTAACTCTCTTATCTTTTTAATAGTATTCCGCGACGGGAAATAATCCGAGATGAATTAATCAAATCAACAATAAGACTAGCGTCGCTTTCCACTTCCACCGCCTTAAATCCCATCTCCCAACATAAGGTCAGTCCCTCCAAGATTCCCTTACATTCAGCTTCTTCAATTGTACCGTTTCCCAAATTTCTTGAGAAGCCACATAGCCATTCTCCACAGTCCCCTCACAGAACTCCACCGCATCCTGTTATTCCCAACTCACATGCTCCCTAAACCCTATGTCTTTATAAGCATCACAAGAGTATTAAATAATTAATTAATTACTCCCTCAACTCTTGTCTATAAACAATATTCTCTCTTATAAATTTAGTTATATCAACAGTTTTGTTTTGTCTAAAACTTTATGCATTTTTTTCATTTCTACCTTCAATTAATTACATGTCTCTCTCATATTTTTTTCACTTATTCTTTCCCTTACTCACTATCTTCATAAATGAAGTTATACTTAAAAAAAATTATATCTCTTACACATTTATTATTTTTAATCCATTATAACTTTTAAATAATTTAGATAAATGTTGCTTATGAGTAAGTAACAATATAAACATGGGTAGTTGCCATTTTATTTTATTTTATTTTTGCCAACGATAGGGTAGATATTCTGAGTTAAATACAATATACAACACCTCTCCCTGTTCAACACAAATTAACAATTTTCCTTTTTCACTTTGACCAAATACAACAACACGTACATGAATAGAATGAAAACAAGAAATCCAATTATTGTTGACTCAGTCAAATGATCAGTTTCTGAAAACTCTTATGCCAAAGCAACGAGGAGAATTATGACAGCAAGTGAGGGTCAAGAACACAAAGCACGCACACGTGTCCTCTCATGAAATTTGTTTCACCGATACACAAGGACCCCCTACAGCTCCATCCACAAAATTCATAATTCATGGCTTCGTTGTCCAGTGTCATGAAAACCTGAAGGTCGGGGGTCCGCCGGCGGCCCAGAGGCTCTCACTTTCCGACCTCTTCCGCTGCCGCCAGTTTCAACATGTCACTGCTCTCCGCCACCTCCGCCCCGTTTCAGCTGCTGGAGATCAATCTCATTTCCGCCAAGGATCTCGCCCCTGTTTCCAAACCCACCAAGGCCTACGCCGTCGTCTCCCTCCCCCCTTACCGCAAGCTCACCACCCAGATAGACCAAGATGGTAACACCAACCCCACCTGGAACGAGAAGTTCGTCTTCCGCATTGACGAACATCTCCTCCATGACGATGACTCCACCATCATCATCGACATCTACGCCTCCTCCTGGCTCCGGGATATTCTCATTGGCACCGTTGGCGTTCTCCTCCGCAACCTCCTTCCTCCGACCGCATTCTCCGGCAATCGTAAATCCAAGCTGCAATTCGTTGCTCTGCAGATTCGCCGACCCTCGGGTCAACCCAGAGGGATCCTGAATATAGGAGTGAACCTCGTCGATAGCACCAAGCGCAGCATGCCCCTGTATTCAGAACTCAGCGCATCCGCGGTCGGCTATTATGATTTCAGCCCCTTCCACCAGAAAACACAACAAAAGGACATCTCGGATCCCGTCAAACCAAAGCTCTTGACGCTCCTACGTTCTCAAAGCGAAAAGAATGACTCCACCATCAACGATTACGCCTATCATCCGAAAATGGGTTCCCAGTATAACGAAGGATCCGAAATCGGGGCACAGCAGCCGGCCAAAGGAGTGATCGTCAACGCGAATGGGTCCCTGTGTTCGGACGTAGGGCCTTCGCCATCGGTGGTGGCGGCTGCAATCGCTAAGGGATTGTATCCAGTGCCGTTAACGATGGTACGAAGCTCAGGATTGGACGAGTGGTCGTCCGAAAATGACAGTAGTACGGAAGGGGTGAGGACTAAGATCGAGAGATGGAAGACGGAGCTTCCGCCGGTGTACGATCACACAGAGTACCAGAAGCTGAAGCAATCGACGAAGCGAAACGGGAGAGCGAAGAAGAATAAAGATGATGGGGCGTGTTCGTGCTTTGGGGCTGTAATGGGGTGTGAGATTTCGATCAACTGTGGAGGGGGTAACCGGAAAAAGAAGCACGGGGCCGGCAAGAGGCAGCTTACGCAATCGGATCTAACGTACGATGAATCTTCCTATTTGTCATGATCCGGAGGGCTCACCGTTAGACATGTAAATGCTCGAATCATTTTCAAATGACTCTGTTGCACCTGCCGTTGTACAACGTTGTAGGTACTGAGATGGCATTTCATAGTAGATCTCGACGCTGCTTTTTTCAACCCCAGTACCTTTTATCTCATCTTATTTTATTCCTTTCTTCAACTTCGCAACTTCTTTTTTCTTCCTAACCTCTTAGAGACTCACCGATCTCTGATCCCTTCAAATATTAGTGCTTATCTGGGATTACAATGGAATGCTCCATATTTATTTATTCACATGATTCAAGATAAAATTCATCTCTTATATTTATTTTGTACAAACGTAAAAAACACTAAAAATAAGTGAACAATAGGCTAATCCAAACAAGTTTTACGTATCATTAGATGGTATCGTGTCATTCAAAACCCTGTTCTTTATTTCCCAAGAATCTGTATTTCATCGGAATGTGTGTGTATGGACATGCATATGGGGACAAGGGGATTGGGTTATGGAGACTTGGGAAGAGATTTGTTTATAGATTTGGAGGGACATATCATCATAGGTCTTCCTTATCGTTTGGGATGTGGACACAAGAATATGATGGCTCTGGACCTTTAGTCTTTAGTTTCACATTTGGGTGCTGAGACTGGCACATAAATACATATACATATTCTTATACTGTTTGGCTCCTTGATTACGATCTCAAACTCCTCCGTTAAACTGAATTTGGGTGGTGATGGAGCCAAGATATATATCTGGATTATCACACGGCGCTGCGTCCACTATATCCATTCATAAATGGCCATGGAAATCAGTTCCTCCCTCTTGAAGGTACTCTTAAGTTTACAATTATGGTGAAGTCATGTAGGAAATTCTTGCCACTTTTAGACTGTGTTTGTTATGAGTAAGGGAACGAACACTCCATCTTAACTCCAAATATTTGAGGCTTTAGGTTATAGTTTTTACACTTTATTATATACTAACTTCAATCCTTAATATAAGATTTAAATTATTGATTTAAAGAGATTTAAAAAATTAAATATATGATT
>QFDD01007604.1:0-13422 GCA_006871305.1 Vachellia collinsii
CAATGAAAAGGAAAGAAGGATTGAGAAGAAAGTGTTGTGGAGAGAACAAGGATTTGATGAAGCCATAATTATTTGTTTGATTGTTTTTTCTAAAGTTTATTCTTCGGAAATGGTCCTTTTTATAGGAAAAAATCTGCACATGGGGTTTTGAAATTTGTAGCAAGTGCCAAAAAGAAAGAAAGAAAGAAAAGCAGATAAAGAAAATGATATTGGAAAAAAAAATTATAATGATTCTCATCCTTATTATTTTACTTAAATTTATTTCTTATAAAGTAAAAATATATAACTAAATTCCTCAATGCTTGAATGATTTATATTATAGTCTCTATCGCTATATTTTCTGTCAATATTTTTCCATATGCATATATTACTTATCATGCCTGATTATGTGAATTCTTTCATAAATGATATATATATTTAGAATAACAAGCTAATTAATATCTAGATATTTATACTTGTACCTGTAAAATTCAATGGAATATTTTCAAAATTTGATGAGGTAGGAACTAAATTGAATTAAAATTGTAAATTATAAGAATTCAGCTATATTAGTTTTTAAAATGACGAGGACTAAATAAAAATTGAATGGAATAATATGACGCAGCAATGCTAGTTTCTGTCATACAAAATCGAGATGGCACATGGAGATTTCTTAACTAGCAATCTAAATGCTCCTAGAATGACTAAAAAATCAAATCCAGATTGTGTGATCATTAATTATTTTTGACTTTTAGCTTTCAGTGAACGTGATGGGTTGGCACATGATCTCAAATGTAGCAAGCAGAAAAAAGTGCTCTTTTTTTTTATATAGAAAATACCTAATTATCAAATATGTTAAATATATAAACTTCTTTTCAGAAATACCTTCACTAAATAATTGGTTGGTCACCTTAAATAACTGATCTCATTAATAATGTCTCCTTTCTAATGAGATTATAAAAAATTTAATCAATATTCTACGTAAAAGGTTGTTATTTCTTATAAATAGGATAAGAAGAATCTTAAAAAAAAATTCTCTTATAAAAAGAACTTAAGAAAGTATATAAGAAATAATATGTATAGAATAAGTATATTAAAATCTCATTATAATACTAGGTTAGTTTTATGATCAATTAAAGAGTCGATATCTTCTTCTTTATTTGTTATGTAATAAGTTGATATCTTTTAGCCTAGAGTAGACTTATTAATAGTAGTCCTCCAAAAAGAACTCAATTCAAAGGAATATTTGATTGAAAACTTAAAATTCCAAGGAATCAAGTATGGTTAGTACTAGCAAAAATATTAATAATTGTAACTTTGATTTTTTTTTTCCTTAAAAAAATTTTAATTGGAATTTTTTTACTAATTTAATTTACAACTGAATATATTTTCTCACATTAAATGAAGAATAATTCATCAATATTGGTCCTTGAAAAATATAGCTACAATTAATAGTTCATCAATTTTTTTTTTGCTATTGGGTATTTCGTGCTAAAGTTTTCTTTTTTTAAAAAAAAAAATCATGCAAGAACTCTACGATTTCCGTTTCAATTATTTTTTGGACAGAGTGTCCCTTTCAATTTGTTAAACTAGATAATTGGAAGTAGCGCAATCTCATTTGCATCAAAATCGTTTATTTATAATCATCTATATCAATATAAAATTTTATAATAAACAAATTGATCCACAGATCCTTGTAGTTTACCTCGTGTAGATCAGGTTCATATAGTTTATACTGTTTGAATAAAGCGAAGGACATTTCATATAGTCCATGAAATTTCATAAAGTAAAATAAGATTTTAATTACACTGCAAGGATGAATGCTTATGATAAATTATATATATATATAAGGCTCAATTTAACAAAGTAAACTACAAGAACCGTATTCAAAATTGAGGTAAATTATAAAGATTGAGGGATTGATTTTATAATATGTGAATAGTACGTCTCATTTTTAACTTGATGTTATACAAATATGTATGTGTAATTTGTTTAACTTCATCAAAATGTCAATTGACCATTTGACTTTATGATCCATGCTTCTTTATTCCTAAGGTGGACTTATACATGAATCCTAATTAACTAACTGTCCCTAACAAACTCTTTACCTGTAAATGAGTCTAACAATTAATAAAACAGACGTGTTGCACAAGGACAACTTTATGGTGGCCAACAAATCACATTCCAAACCTACTAATTTACTTAGAGAAAAGCATAGTGGTGCCAAACTTAATTGTTTGAAACACATTTTGGGCCAAAAAAAACGTTTGTCTAGAAATTTTTTTTTCTACAAGTCGGAATAATCCAGTTCCATCTACTTTTACAAAATGGTTAATGGGTCCATTTGGGATAAAGTTACAGAAACGTATTATTTTTTAAGTTAAATAAAACTTTTTTTACATATTTACTTAAATTACATTGAAAAAAATAACTTCTACTACTATTTCAAATGGACAAAATACAATCTTTAATATCTCAAATTTGACATCATTTTAATTCTGGTTACTTAAGTTTTAAACAATAGGTTTTAATTCGTTAAGTTTCGTTCTATTTAAAACATTCATTTTTGTAATTAATAAAAATATGGACCATTTTTCCCTTCAATGGACTATACATAACCCATGGTTTGAAATTTGATAAATCAGAACTAAAATTTGATATAATTTGATAGAGTAAACCTGATGGATCAAATAATGTATTCATCCTCCATAAAATATAATTTTTTTAAAACGTTTAATTTGAACTATACAACTACAACAAATTAAAAGCCCATTTTTGTTGAGGGTTAAAAACTGCGATAATAATATTTTACTCACACCTATACGTTAATTAGAGCTTGAATTGATGGTGGTTCTAAACTAATTCAAGAAAACCTGCTTTTTTGTTTTTTTGGGTGTACTGAAATAATAGTCAAATTTTACATTTGGTGCCAAACTTATCGAAGCTACCTTTGCAAAGTACTATAAAACTATAAGTTTGGCAACAGATATTAGCTAAACATTTTGAAGCCAGTACAGTATCAGGTGCATATATATATAAAATTATTGCCCAACAAGGTTGAGTCTATTAGAAAGGGTTAATCCCTCATAATGTAGCGAACCAATATTTGAATCCCTGTCTAAAGAAGTACTCATATTTAATGTTTAACAATACCTCGAACATGATTATATCTAGTAGAAGAATACCAGTGTTTAAATTGTCCGACGATACATTGAATATGATTGACTTTTGAATAACCAACTTTAAATTCTTCACCTCATGGAATATATACTCTCCCAATATTCACAATTCTCGGTGCCAAACTTGTTCAAATAAGATTTCAAAGTATTATGTGTGTGTGTGTGCGCACACACACATATTCATGAACTTGAAATTTCATATGGATCTTGAAGTCAAAATCTGAAAGCATATTGCCAATATTCTACAAGCATGTATGATTCCTATCTATTCCATTTCCTTCCCATGTGGCGACTTTTCCTCTCATTTATTCTTGCACGTTATTAGGCTATTTCTTTTTCCCCCATCCAAGTAAACTAGGGTGGTCCCCCTGAATGACACCTAAATTTTTTTTTTTAAAAAAAAAAGGTACTTAAAATCCTATTTTGAGTTTTATTTAATTATATCTGGCCCATTACAACTTGAATAACTGAAACAAAACCAAAAGAATTAATATAAACACACACATAAGAACGATACTTTCATCATGAGCTTAAAGCCAACTGATCTCAGCCCATAGATCTAGCACACTCTTTGATGTTTCATGGCCCATTTGAAAGCTTTCTCATCACTTGTCTCCTTAATTTGGACTCTCTTAGTTGCATGCCCAACCTCTTTAATGGATAGGTAAGTAATAGCTCTTGAAGGTGCATCTTGAGCCTTATACAACTCCTCCTTACCTTCCTCACAATATAAAAAACTAAGGAGAAATTACTATAAAATTTAATGTAAGAGAATTAATATCAGAAAGGTCCCATTGACAACTCAAGCATCTATCATTGACAACTCAAGTTACTCACATTAATAACATCTTAGGATCTTTCTGATATTAATTCTCTTACATGGAACTTTATAGTAATTCCCCCAAAAACTAATGTCCAAATCTTCACCAGAAGATATGTCTACAGTTGATACCTAACAATGAGGCTCTTTGATATGATTTTTGTCTACACCAGACTTACCTGAGAGAAAAACCCACATGACTTCTAGCCCCTTTTATAGGGTGACCTCCCTCTTCTTAATCCCATTGGACAGTCTATTTTAGGGGCTATATAAAATATTTTTAAAAATAAGAATTAGGATTAAAGTGCAAATTTACTCTGAAAATTTTAGCAATTTAGTCTTGAAATTTCTTAAGAGCAATATTGTTATGAAATTTTCAAAATGAAATAATATTACCTTTTATAGTTAAAAATTTATGGCTAACTTGATTTTTTTAACAGTAAAAAGTAATATTGTTCAATTTTAAAACTTTTGTGATTGACATTGCTCCTAAGTGGATGGGGCAAATTAGCACCTTGAGAACTATAATACATACATTAATTGTCACAATGAATAACTTGAAAATTCATGAACTATATATATAATCTGATTGGACATCTCAAACATCACATAGTTGGTCCCAAAAAAAAAAAAACAGCACACGTGTAATTAAACAATATATATACACACCAAACAGAAAGAAATCCCTTACAAAACCAAAACAACAAAAGCGAAGCCCCACAGGTTAAGAGGCGTAAATGAGAAACGCTTACAAAAGGTACCTTATTGATGAAATAAGGAAAAAAACTAAAAAAAAAAAAAATCACCAAGCTCCTCAACGTCTTATTACTTCCATTATTGACGCGCATATTTATGTATATGCTTGAATTAATACTTGAGATTGTTGATGAAATATAAAGAATTACTGGTCATCCTCTGAATATTCAACACACTGCTCCTGACTTTGTCCCTCACAGAAGCATCAACGTTCTCTTCATCCAACCCATCAAAACAAGTTTCATGGTCAGTAATGGCGGAACTCACGTAGGTCTTAATCGTGCTCATCTGAAAATCCTTATCATAACCACTATCTTTCAAATGGTTCATATCATCCAGAGAATCCTTTATCTCATCAATGGAGCTTTTCACGTTGTCGTAGCAATCCTTCAAAGCCTTCGCAGCCGAATCTGATGTATTACTGCTCTTCAAAAGATCTGATATCACTGAACAGGTTTTCTTGGACTGTGTTAGGACGACAGATAGAGAGGAGTTACAAAGCAAGAAAGGCTCGGCTTTGATCTTTGAAGCATAACGAGATAAGTACTGGTAGCAGATGGAAGGGTAGGTGGAGGAGTTGCAGGAAGTGAAGACGAAGGATTTGTAGGTCTTGGAAATTTGGCTTGGTGAAGGATTATTTGTGGTGTTCTGGGAATAGTAATTAGGGTTTGTGGTTTGGCTATTGGAACTGGAAGGACGATTGATGGTGGAATTATTGGTGCAGGCTGAAGCTTGAGGAAGAAGAAGAATGAAGAAGAGAAGATGGAATGAGAGGAATGTGAATGAAGCTAGACGCGTGAAAGTGTTGCCTTCCATGTTGTTCTCTAAGCTAAGTCAACACTTTTTTCTAAGTTTTCTTCTTCTGTGATGAATGTCTCAAATGACTCCTAATTCTTTGATTTATATAGGCAAACCTCAGGTGGTTTTTCTTTTTAAGTTCAGTCAGTCTTTAATAAAATATTGAGAACATGAAGTTGACAATTATATTTTAAAAGAACTCATTTTCAATTCATATTCAATGAACCAATATGTACTCCCTTGCCGTCCTTATTATCACATGTTTTGCCAAAAATATTATTGTCTGTCGTGCTTAACATAAGAGTTATTAGATAATTAATTTATGTATATATTAAAAAAAATAGTTAACTTTATTATTTATAACAAATGTGTGTTGGTTTCTCTATAATACAATCTTTTACCATGTGTGTTGCAACTACGATTGTTGAAAACCCCAATCTTATATGCATTTAATAGTGATATTTTGAGAAAAAATTTATAAATTTAGAAGATAAAATAGATTGAGGTTCTATATTTAAGATAAAAGTGATTAAAGACCTCATTTAACTTTTATATTTAGGACTGGGGATAGTAACTTTTTTCCACTTAATATCCCTAACTAATTATAATTAATCGAACTCCTCTGCATTTTACAATAAATAATTAATTTTAATTAACATCATCGACATATATATATATATATATAAAGCTGTCATTAGATGTTTATATTAAGTTTCAGAGGTGGTATAAAAAATTGAGAAAGTGAAGTTGTCAATTGTAGGGTTATTATAAGAATCTTCATAGACATACTCGCTGTTCATAGCTAGGGACAAAAAATGATTCAATTCAAATGATTATTGAGGCTAGATCATATAATTATTGAGACATCACAAATATTCTAGGAGCTTAGACAATAGCTGGCATGTGTTTTCTGATCTGATGGATCCAATATACTCCAGGAGGTTATGTGTAATCCTATACTTAGTTGTGATTCTCAAGTCACTTGATAACAACTCTCTCAATTTTCTAATTTTTTTTATTCTGTTATCCAAAAAATGGATTTTTTTTAAACTATGATATCCTCTGTTGAAGTAAATTGAACTCCAAATGACTTGCTTAATAAGAAGAGAATCCCTATCACTTACACCAATTTAATTCGTTATAAATGACATTTTTATAATCAAGCAAATAAAAAAAAAAGGATAAGCTATCTTACGACTATCAAAATTTGGAGTAAAAATGAATGCATCTTTAAATGAAAATGTTTTTTTTTAAAAAAATAATGAAATCAAGTTTGAGAGCACGTTCAAGATGTGACAATCAATGATTCATGTTGGTATAGAAAAGTCAAATTATAAGAGCTCAACAGGTTATTGTATTTACCTATTTTGACTTTTAAAGTTTGCCTACGATCGATTTATTTTTTCTGATTTGATCACTTCCAACATCAAAGTTAGTTAAGAAGATCCCATGTAAACAGGAGATGTTGATGTCGATTAACACGTAATATATTTGAAAAAAATGAAAAAGTAAATTCAACAAATACATATATTTTGTTATAGCATTGTCAATGTATATGTATGTCTTTAGAAGGCATGCATTTTGCTGAAGTTAACTGTTTTGAAAAAAAATAGGTAATTTGTAGTGATATTAATTGTTTTCTTGAGGTGGAAGTTAATTGCTTATATTATAATATTTATCGCTATTTTTTTGTTTTTAAATGTGTAATTAATACTTTTTTAAACATTATATGCCCCAAAATTGACTTTGGGCCAGACAGATCCAAGACCCATTTCATGCACTCAAATGCAGCAAAGAGTATATAAGAGGCTGAATGGGCATAATATGAGAGGACACGTGGCGGCCTCTTCAGACACGACCTAATCGCCCGCATCCCTGGAATCTCGAGACAGATAGTTGGATCCACAAATTTAGCAACTAACTTCTACATTTCAAGGAACGGGTAGACACACAATGTTGGATGGAGATTACCTATTTATTTGAGTTATACTTCATTGTATATACTTCTGGCATTCCATAACTTCTCCTACATACTCTCACACTCTAAAAATTTCTAGTTCTCATTCTATTCTCTTGAGTTCATAAATACAGTCATTGCTTATATGTCTTACGTTAGATTCTTTGATCTTTTCTTTATCTTCCTATTGTTGACAATCTGAATCTTATTTTCAACTTTTATTTTACAAAAATTTGCTCAAACAATACCTTTACTTGAGGTTTGATTAAATAAGATTTTCTTAACTGAGACACCCTATTAAATAAGCTATTGATTATAAAAAGAATGTGTAATTTCAAAGATGATTAATGGCTGGTTTGGTACATGGAGTTCATGCGAATATAATGAAATGTAATATATAAGAATAATGTTATGTAAAGAAATGATAATAATTACATAGCACTTGTTTAGTATGTTATTAAGAAAACATAAAATGAATTATATTTTATCTACCAAAAAGTTTAAAAATGTGAATAAGATTGTTAACTCTATTAAGACTAAAAAAGGGATGAATATAAATCTCTAAATGTCGAATTATAAAAGGTATAAGTATTCATCTGTTAAATCATATGTAATTCAAATTACATAGTCAAAGCTATATAATGAGGATTACCTAATATGTTGTAGTAAGTTGTAATCAAATTACATTGTATTACTTTACTATACTAACCAAATAATTGTATCAATAAAATGGATTAGGAATACAAGTAATGATTTTTCATGTGATCGAATAAAATAGACCATAACTAACTTGTTGAAGATATAAATTAATTAAAAACTTCTTACTCTTATCCTATTCATAAATCACTCTCATCATATTTCATAAAGACAAAACAAACATTAAATCTCATTAATTTTACCTTAAAGTTGAATAACTTTCTAATTGTATCGATATATAATATTTACTATAATACATGAGAGTAAAATCAATGCATAATAAATAACGAATAAAAATTTACATACACATAAAAAATTTAATCAAATGATTTATAAATAAAATTAAATAAAATATTCTCTCTAGTAACATGTAAGTATCATGTAAACAGAATGTGGGCATCACAAAGCTTACACCCAGAGAGGCAGGTGCAAAAAGAGGCAATGAAGAAATGAAGAAGCACGTGGATAACCAACACAAGAATGCCACGTGTCAGATGGAGGGGGGTATGTGACTCTTTTTGGGTCCAAAAAAAAAAAAGTCAATTACTTGGCAGAACGTGCAAGGCAGGATCACATGACAAAGCCGACTTCTAACCTGTTAGCGGGAAATATTGCAGGATTATTGGCGCTGTTCGTGGTCACCATGATGACGTGGACTCTCTGCGACAGTTATTGTCTGCGCCGCATCACTTTCTTCTTCGCTGTACCAACAGTTATTGACCACAAAACGTGTGCGCCACCTCATCTGCATCCAAATTGGACGTATTCACCGGTGGATCTTTGCTGTCAATACCTAAATATATGTGTGTATGTATATCTCAAATTCAAATTCCAAAATATGCGTTTTATATTTTATGTTGGATTATTAAAATATTAGTGAGTAGAATTCTTTTTTTGGTCAAAATTAATAAAGATAGTTCGAAGAATGCAAGTGCTACTCCCTTTTATTTTTATTATAAGACATTAAAACACTGAGGTATAAATTTTTCATCCTAAATATAAGTTATCAACTAACCTATTAATAAGAAACCAACTAACCATCATATTAACTTCTTCAATCACACATTATGATATGTCCTATGTGGGTTTATAGTTAAATTGTAAATTATTATATATAGAAAATAAGACAGATAATAATATGTGATTGAATGATTTGACATAATGAATATAAAAAAAGTTGACCTAAATATTTTTATTTTTTATTTTATCCTTGTCATTAATTAAGGTTTTGTGTTTTTCTAATAGGCTCTTCGAAATCTACATCATTTAAAAAGGGGTAAAGTTGAAAAAATTTATCAATTGATCCCTCATATTGTTAAGATATTGTTTTATTTATATGCCTTAATTGAAAATTTAATATATGATGTAACTCAAAGGATAAAACTTAATTAGGCAAAGTTCCTTATAAATTGTATCAAGTACATGGTCATGAATCCTATTTTTTATTTAAATTTTTAATTAAAAGATAATATTTTAAATATAATACATGACTAAGTGTAATTAAAGAACTTGACATAATGAATATAAGAAATTTAACATAAGCATGGTCCTCAATCAAAATAATTATTTATCTATTTTATTTTACACTTAGGGTTTATGATTTTTGTAACACTTACTTTTTGACCAAATTTTTGTAACAAACTAAATAATTCTTTAGAATTTAATGATCTGATTAAGAAAAAAACACTCCTTAAATAAGATAACAAAGTGTAAAAAGTACGTTACAAACTTATGCAAATTTTATATACATATATATATTATGAAGTTCGAATAATATTAACATATGAACATGAAAATATTTTTTTTTTCATTATGAAAATATTCAATTTTTTATTCCCTACCAAACATCCAATTTCAAGATGTACTACTATAATTTAATTTAAAACATTTCTTGAATGTAGAAAAGATAAATAAAATCACCCTTGTGGGGGCAGAAGCGAAAAAGTCAACGTTCTTAATTCATGAATGAAGTGAACTTTAATTTGACTCCGTTCTATTAAAAAAGTCAACGGTTCTTAATTCACAAATAATCTAATTCAAGCAATGATTGGTGAGAGGATAATTCGACCAAAAAAGGAGTTGAGACTTGAGAGGATAATTAGCAAGCGTTCTACAAAATATAATATTCCAACATAATTGTCATTAGTGAAGTAGATTAATCAAGGTGGATTTTGATTTGGAAAGTTACTTGAAAGATTAGATAAGGATTTATATAAATCGCTTCCGACATGTTTCACATAAACTAAATAAAATCTTAAACTTCATTAATTTTACTTTAAAATTCAACAGCTTTATACCTTTATTGCTATTAATATCAACTATAAATATATATGTATATAACACATTTGAGTAAAGTCAATATATAATGGATAAAGATAAAATTGTACATTCACATGAAAGATTTAATGAAATAACTTATAAATATGATCAAATAAAATATTTTTCCTTTATCCTATAAATAGAACCAAATGAATGATATTTTTTTGGATAGAAAAGTTTTTGTTATTGGCCTCGGACTCATAGGGTCAGGGTAAGAGTAAGCATACCTTCAAGTTCTAAGGGCATTTAAAAAATGCCTACCAATAATGTCTTTATATTAATAGTAGGATATGAACTTACGATGTCATGGATATGAGTCAATTTTTTACTAATTATACTAATATCTCCTTTCATTTGTTAGATAAATATTCTATCTTATTTTAAATATAAGAGTTAATTGAGTAATTTGTTATGGTTTCAAATATAAAATCTTAATCCATTTTACCTCATATATCAAGGACTTTTTATGAAAATGAATAACAATTAAAGAAGTATTTTCAAAAATCAAATGTATTTATTATAAATGGTTAACTTGGCTAATTTTTTCATATTTGAAAATATGTTATCTTGCTACTTCATTAAAGGAATGGAATATATTTCTTTGAAAGAATGTTCTGATTCGTTATCATGACATGAAGGTGTGTCTTACCCTTGATTTTAAAAACATAAAATAGAGAAAACCTTTTGGTAAATTGTTATTTTCTTTCTTTTTTACTTTTTTTTACTAAACACATGTATTATTTTATTGGAGGTAATCTTATTTAAAGCATTGTCAAGCATTAAACTTAAGTCCTTCTCCCATTTGCAATTCAAACCTTGGTTCACTATAGTGAGAAAGATTAACCATTTCTACTGGATTGAATACCATTTGCTTCGTTTGCTTTTGTCATCAGGCAATTTGGATTGGATTAGAAATTGGGTTTGCCGAGTGATTCTCGGAAGTAGGGAAGCGACTCGTTGGTTCATACTTTCATGCTTTCTTTTTTGTGTTTGTTTTTTTTATGTGGTAGTGTTATTCGGAAGAATGGGCTTTGTAATTGGCTCCTCCTGCTTTTATTTATTTACATGGTCTATTCATAGCCTCCTCGGTCTACTTGTTTTCATTGTAGATATTGGGTCCTTACAAAAAAATTTCAAATACTTCCTCCCAACTAAGAACCCAATGTAACAATGATAAACATTTAAAACTGAGCAAGCACATGAAAGCAAGTAAAATACAAAGAGTTTAAATGCGTTTGCAGCAATGTTCAAAAAACTGGACCAGACCGGTGAATCGGTCATTGATCCGATTCGGTTTACCATTTAAATCAATGATCGGTTCAAATCGGTGGTGAACCGGTCAAATCGGCCAAACCAGTTGAATCCGTAGTTCAACCAGTTCACCTCCTTTTTTTAAAAAAAAATTAAAAGCTAGAAACAATGAAAAAAGGTGAATCAGAGTGTGATAATGTGGTTCATTAATTTTTTTAAAAAAATATGGTAACAAAATTAGTCTTTAATTTTTTGTTTTCTATTTAAACAAATTTATGCATGAGGATATAAGATAAAATTAATTCATTTTATTCTAATTTTTATCACTGATATTTAATCAAACTCTAAAAATTTAAAACATGGGTAAAATAAAATAATATTTTAGGTTTTATCTATTAATTTTTTTTTCAAAATAAAATATAATCTATTAAATTATATTATTTTAATATAGCCGGTCTAACTTCGACTTGAACCCGGTCTGAACTATCAACCCTTGAACCACTGTCTCATTCGGTTCAATACCCGATCCAGTTTTTTGAACCTTGGTTCGCAGTCATTTTTTTCCAGGAAATTTTCTCCAAAGAGAAGTGGGTACCCGAAAGTAATTTTATTTTTTAGAAATGCCATTCTTAAAGTTGCAAAATCGTAATCCATGTCACCTTTTTAAAGGACAATTTTATCTTAAAAGGTTGCACTAACGAGCTGTGAACGCTAGAAAGCTGTAAAACCATCATAGCGAAAACTCAATTTAAGATTCATTTGCTTCCACTTGTTTGGGATTAGCTCTTGGAAAGTGATTTTACGCAATTCAAAGTAAGTATGTGAAATGAGTTTTATCTCAACTTACGTGAAAGTGATTGTGAAAGTGATTCTGGAGATAATTGACAAACAAGCTCCCCTATTCATTTTTTATCTTACAAATCTGATTCAGAAAAAAATTAAAATACCACCTCAACATAATTGTCAACTAATAGTCAACCGTTTTAATATATTAAGGTAGAAACACATTGTTACGATTTGAACTTATCGATTTAGTGACATTGTAGCTGTTAGAAACTAGTTTATCGGTATTAAAATGCAAAATAGACGCTACTGAGAAAATGTACCCTTTCAATTATCACATTCAATGCTTGTCAAGTAATTTGTTATAGCTTAACTAACCCATTAATACATGGTTGACGTACTAGAACTATGAGGGAGTAGTATCGTGGGCAATTTTAACTCTCAACCATAAGTTAAAATTCGAAATCAAGATCTACTTATTAAAACAAGCTTATTAATTATCACAATAATACTGAAAATTAGCATGCCAGAAATTGGGTTTAATGAGTGATTCTCGGAAGTATGGAAACTTCGACTCGTTGGTTCATACTTTCATGCTATCTTCTTTCTTTGTTTTTTTTTTAATGTGGTAGTGTTATTCGGAAGAATGGGCTTAGAAATTGGCTCCTCCTGCTTTTATTTATTTATTATATGTTCCATTCATAGCCTCCTCCGTCTACTTCATTTTAGATATAGGGTCCTTACAAAAAAAATTTCAAATATTTCTTCCCAACCAAAAACCCAATGTAACAACGATAAACATTTAAAACTAAGCACAGTCATTTTTATCCAGGAAATTTTCTCCAAAGAGAAGTGGGTACCCGAAAGTAATTTTTTTTTTTTTT
>QFDD01007605.1:0-11592 GCA_006871305.1 Vachellia collinsii
AAGAGTAATCATGATGAAAGATGGTAGCCAAGAAAAGACATATCATATTTGTTACAAATAACAAATGGAGTATCACTTGACTACCAATGTTTGGTGAATTTTAAATGGTATGGTATTTTGGAGTTCAGCTAATGGTGTATCTTCAAGAAATGCTACTGCAATTTGTGATATGATGTCAAACAATCCACACGTTGAAACTTGTAGACAATATTTTTGTTGCACCACATGCAATCATGATAAAGAAGCAATTTCAGTGAAATGGAATCCTGATACACTAGTTAAGCCAAAGATATTGACATCAAGTAACTCCATAACCTTAAGGTGTGTTTGGTTCAACCATGAATATGGAAGGTTAGGTTCATTAAAGGGAGGTGAGGATATGCTAGGGAGGTTATGAACTTTGTTTGATTGGAAGGAGGGGAGATGAGAAAAGATTTTTTGTTTGGTTCATGAAGGAAGGTGAGGACAACTAATTATAAGTTGACAAATATACCATTCCTTATTCTTTTATAATAGTTACATAATAAATATTATTTTTTTTAATTTTTAAATCTTAAAAACTTATCACTTCACTTATATATGAAAAAATATTTTTATATGCATTTTAAAGGATGATTTTATTAATCTTAAAATTCCATCTCATTAATTTAATATATTTTAAAATGTTTTATCCATCAAGATATGATAAGATTAATTATAAAATTGAGTTGAAGAAAAAAATATATACGACTTTCTTTATAATATACATATAAATTAATATATAAATATGTGTGTATATAGTATGTTAAACAAAACGGACAAAAGGCAATTTTTTTTCCGTTGCTTTTAATTTGTTACATGAATAAAAGCAATGGAAAAAAAAACAATGAGAGCGGGAGAGGATGAAACCAAAAACAAAAGGTTAGAACAAAACAGACATAAAAATTGTTCAAGATAGGAGGGATAATACTGAAATAATGAAAAATTGCATAGGTAATTTTGTCAAAGATGGAACCAAAATTTCTCCCCTCTTTGAAAAAAACCCCAATTTTGGAGGAGTGGGATGAGGGGATTGGAGCAAAAAATGACAAAAATCCACCCCCCCCAACCTCCCCTCCATTTTCTCAACACCACACGTCCATCAGCATCATTCTCCTCCCCTACACTCACCTCCCATGATAAACTTCATTTAGATACTTAAATCACTCAGTCAAATTTTTTAGAATTAGTTATGAATTTTTAAAGTTGAACAAAAATTCTGAAATTTCACCAAGTAAATTGTAACTTTTGGTAAGTTTTAAAATTTCACTTGATTAGTAAATTTTAAGCATTGGAAGGCCCTAAAATGGTTTATAATTGGTCTCTAATATAAAATGAAGTAAGCTAAGAAATGTATTATATCAAATGCCATGACATCCTCTATTGTGATAGTTTCCGTAAGTAACTTAAGGGGAAAGTTAATAATCAGGGTAAAAATGTCAAAAAAAAATTCAAATTTGAAGAAGTTTAAATTTAAATATGAAATTTGAGTGGATTATGTGTAACTGACTTAAAGTTTAAGAGAATTTTATATGCTTTAGCCTAATTTTAAAGAAAGTCAGTGAATTTAAGCTATAAAAAAACTCAAAAAGAAACCCCCCAACCAAAAAAAAAACATCTAGATCGGTCCGCTATTATTCAATGAGAAGTAGTTGTATGTAAATGCACAGCAGCCCAAGTTCTCTTCAAAGTCAATGAACCAAATATTACCTATAAGTAAGATTTTCATCCGTTGAGACAAATTATAAACCAAAATATATAATACATACTCTGGGAAGAAATATCTTCTGATGGATTTCCCGCCATCGTCTTCTATCTTTCCTTGCATTAACTGGTTTGGAGTGCTTCGTTGTACTTCACGATCTCTCAGCTTCTCAATCGAGTTGTCACTTCATATTGTACTATGAAACAAACGATATCCATTTCTGTATTTATAAAGCAGAAAAACTATCAGAATTCAGAACATGTGTTTCGCACGAAAGGGGATATATGGTGAATTATTCCTAAAGAGTTAAGAACAATGTGAGATTTTCTTGTCAAGGCTTTAGCCTTGGAAACAAGTTTTTTTAGGCGATTGTTACCAGGCTTACATTGTTGAGAAGAGATTCGTTTAATGGTTTTTTTTTTTTTTTGGTGTCTTTAAGCAAAGTGAAGACACTTCTTATTAGAGAGATTCAAACAGAGGAGATCATTTTGACACATGATCCCTTCAGCATAATGATTTTTCTTAGACCAATTCCAAGTACAAAAACAAGTTATACATGCCTTAGTATTGGAACCCTACTCTTTTTTATTCATATATACGCATATTCCTTAGCATCGTAATAATCAGATCTCGTGAACATCTCAAATTTAGTAATTTTATATTGTTGTTTTTTTTGTTGTTTTGTTTATTATACATCACTGTTTTCTTAAAAATTATAATTAATGGTGAATTACTACGAGGTCCCAATAGATTTTAATTACCTAAAAGTTTAATAATAATTGAGTAGCATGAAATGGCATTTTCAAATGTAAAAATGACTATATGTTTATACTCATCATTTGTTATTGAGATTTTGGTAATTAAGTTCATTATTTATGATCTTATAGTAATTTCCCCTATAACTAAAATATTTTTGTTCTCCCTCTTTTTTCATTAAAAATTTTAAAAAATTACACTTCTACAAAAGACAATTAAATTACATTTCCACATCATTTGTCATTTGCATCCAGTTACCTCAATGGATCTCGAAAATTTTGCTTCAATAATATTGAGTCGAAAATTTCATAGAAGATGAGGGAGAGAGAACAAGCGTTGGAGTGGAGGTTGAATTGGAAGTTTAAGAAGTGAAAAGGTAGATGATGATAAAACGAAGAGAACGAAGTTTCAACGCGTAAATATTTTCGGACAATTTTTTTTTAAAAAAAATTTGCTGAGGTTTTTTTAGCCAGTACAATAAAAATATACCTTCTCTCCAAATTCTCCCACTTTTTGAAGGAAGGGTAGCAACTAGGGAGGGGAGGGGAATTTTTTTTTTTTAATTTTCCCCTTCTTAAAAACTTTGCAAAGTTAAACAACCTCCTTTCCATTTCCTGTACCAAACATATCTTAAATATGAAGGTAACCATATACTCTCTTAATTTTATAAATGAAAATTTATCTTTTTAAATGCATGAAAGAATCACCCTACTTTAACTCAAGTAATATTAACCGTTTTGTCATGCAACGTTTTGCTTCAAGTAAATAATTAATGAAAATGTTATGAATATTATTATGTGTATTTCCATATCTTCCATTATCCCTAATTATTTTTTTATATCATCTTATCATCTCATATAATCATTTATATTAATTTACCCTGATATTATAAATCTATGACTATAAATATAAGGTATCACATATGTACTATACACACTAATTGAAATAATGAATAAGAGCTTTCTCTTATATTTCTCTCAAATTTCTTCTTTCTCTTATCTTTTTTTCAATCTCATAACACATTATGAGTATGAGTTTCTAGATAAGACGTAGTTCCAATAGGAAAAAACTTGTTACTTTGCTGTGTTTAATTGTCAACGCTTCTCTTTTCAGTCCCTTGTTTTTGCCATTACTTTGATATTGTTGACCGGTTAAACGCAGAAAAGTTAGCTTTCTGTTCTCTTCCCTGATATAAGATGGAAACGGATTGGCTAAAAACAAGTGTGAGAATCAGAATGACACCCCAAGAAAACATGTGTCTTATAACCCTAAACATGAAACTCAAATGGACGTTAAGAGAACCTGTCTCTTATAACTCTAACCATAATGACACCACAAGGTTAATCACTCCCTTGATACTGTCAGGATGCAAAGATGTAAGTAAAAATCACACAAGAGAATATAATTCTCAAAAGAACAAAGTTTTTATTCATTGAAATCTGAAAATGAAGTACAAAAATATTGGTAACATATAGGTTACCATAGAATACTCTAAAATCAAAACCCTAAGCCTCAATTGCTAAAATGATGCCTTTATGATGATTAATTGATTGATTGGCACCATTCAAACCTAAAGAAATTAGGAAACGACATAAACTTAAAGCAAAAGTCAGCTACCTAAAAATAGGAAACAAAAACAAGATCTTCTAGAAGAATCTTTGACCAAATAGCCTTATTTAAAGGAAATAAAAATGGAAACTTTATAAAAATAAAATTACATCAAAATTAATGCATAAGGAAGTCTTCTATATGCTTCTTGAATGTTCTTGGACGTCACTTGTGCTTCCCCTCCAAGGCACATGTTTGTCACATAGTATTTTAAGTAAATTCTTCAATTTGGACTACACATGAGCCTTATATGTCATCTTAGGCTTCTTTCATACTTATGTTACACCAATTTCATAGATTTTCATGTTTTCCCACGTGCTCAAGCTTTCATAGCTCATGAAAGTATGTATATGAGTCTGAATACGCATGGTTAAGGTCTGGCTAACACCCTTAACATATATACTAATATCATGGCCTTTATTATAGCCAATTAAAGCCCAACTATTATTTCTTGAATTATAATTAATGGGTCAAACTCTTTTTGCATTACATGGATATCATAGTTGACATATTTGATGTCACCTTGTAGAATGTCATTTAACACACCTTTTGTACCTCTATCATTCCCCCATTCGCTCATACCCAATTTCTGAATCGAAAAACTTTTGTTCTTTGTTGCATTAACTCCACTTGAGATCAATCTCTCCTGGGGTAATCATGATTTTCTTCTAAAGCGCGGAAAAATAATTACTTTGTTGGACAGTAAGTTGATTGAAAATCATGTACCCCTACAGGTTTATCCAACTTAAAAAATAATAATACTTGGAAAACAGATTACTCTGTTGGAAAAATGATGGAGAAGACAGACTTTACACCCGTGCAGCAGTGGTTTGATGAAGACGATGAACAATAAATTGCTCCTTTTTAAATATTTTGGGGGTAAGATTTCACTCTTAAATAATTTAGGATTCTGGATGCACCTTCAAAAATATTTTAAGGTGCTGAATATACATGAGCCCAATAATTAAAGAAAAGAAAATTTAAATAATCATGTAGAGTTTGACTGAAAAATAAAGTTAATCTATTCATATATTAATTTTTCAGTTTTATTTATAAGACCTTGGCCATCGATCCTTAACATAAGACTTGAAATCTCATAAAACTTGAATTCCAATAAAACTAAACTGATGATCTAGTTTATATAACTCATTTAAGCCTAAAAGATTCTTTTAAAACATCACCCATTTCAAAATCCATCAAGAACCCTATATTTCCAAATCTCAAAGCTTGAAAAAGAGGGAACAGTAGAAATCATGATTAGAACATTTACTTCGATGTTTGAAAGCTTAAAAATACGCCCAAAGGTTAAAAATATCAGGCCAAAGTAGAGTCAAGAGCACCCACCATGTTTCCTCCTCAAAACTTGAATTTTTCAGCTCACAGTTGCAATTTTTATGTAGATTCTGCGACGTTTGCTACAACAGAACAGAAGGTGTCATTCGTCTCATCCAATGACATAGCGGGGATGATCAAACTTTAAAAATTCATAATTAGTTCCACACACCTCCAAAAATTACCAATTAGGACACTTTAGAAAGCTTGGTTAATTAGGACACTTTAGAAAGCTTGGGATGTATTTATAAAAAAAAACGAAGAAAGCTTGGGATGTATGCATTTTAAAAAGGAATCGTTCAAACACTTTGGCCCTTCAAAGGTATAATTTCCCATGCGTTCTCAAAGCGTCTATAGGTAGCAAGATGTCTGAATTCAAAAGTTTATAAACAATTCTATAGGTCACCAAAAATTATAAATCATTCAAAAATGTTATCGTTTGACCCCTTGAAAGTTCCCAAATTATAATATTGCTCCAAAAGTCTAAAGATATGGCTTTCAATCACCATCCTTAGTGTCTCAATTCCTCGATTAACCCCAATCAACAATATTAACCTTTAATTCCCACACAAATTTAAAGTTTAATCCCCTAAACTTCAGGAATAAAAATCACGATATTACAGACATTTGCTGGTGATTATGGAATCGCATGAATAAGAGGGTGTTCGAAGGTCATACAGCAAATAATGACAGTCTTTTGAAAAAAGGCAAAGTACATTCTTGCAAGCCTGAATCAAGCAATAAATCATATTCGTGGAGTCAATCTGAATGGGGAAAAGTTTGTGTCCGTGAAGTACGGTGGTGCCTTTTCTCCAAGGCGGTAGAAACTAATAGTTGATGGTGCCTTTCTCTGATATCAATAATTCAGGATGTGGGGTCGTTTTGAAGGCTTCATATTTTCACCCATTGAAAGGCAACAACCTGTCATCAGAATTGTGGGCTATGCGTTTTGCCCTGAAGATGGCTTTGGAACGAGGTTTGAATGAAAATCACTAATTTTTTTCCCCCCACTAACCCAATTCACCGAAGCTTTGCTTTAACTATATCTAGATCCGGCTAGCGTCATACATCTGGTTGTGCTGAATGAGTCTCCCATCGAGGGTTTCTGCATATGCTGAGACTCAAACTTGAGATCTCACTTAAGTGAAACCAATCGCTTATCACTTAGACCAATCCCCTTTTTTTGGGAAAAAAACCGAAAGATCTCAACTGAAATCGACATTACAGAGGTTATACAACTACTGCATCTCGAGGAGGTAGAAGCCCATCACTACAGAGGCCTCATCTGGAGGCTAAAGAATTACTGGCATAGGACTGGATTGTTGAAACCATGCACATTCCAAGATCAGCTAATGTAGTGGCAGATCACCTGGCTGAGGAAGCAATGACGATTGTAATGGCCTACTATGGGTAGCAAGTCATGAGAGTTTTTCTCTTTCATTACAGTATAAAAGATTGAAGAATTGTATTATATGTTATTCCAAAAAAAAAATGCATTATAGATTAATTTAATTTGCAATATAAACAAAGCATCAATAACTCTAGATTCTTAATTTCACATATTTTTTACAGGAAAATTTATTATGTTTCAATTTTTCGGCCTAAATTTTAATTTTAGTATGTCATATTACTCTAAGACTACTCTCATGCTTTTTATAAATTCATTTTAACTAATTCTCATATACCAAGAACTGACATTTAAGTCATTAAATGTTTTAAATTGATAAATTTTTGTAAATTTACATTCATTAAAATTTTCTCTCTCTACATTTACAAATCACTCTCATATTTCTTTTCTTCTTTTCCAAATTAGAATTAAATAAGGCTAAAATTAAAAAACAATCGTTAATAAGCATTAAGTAGACTGCCATTTTGGATAAAAAATTTCTTCTCCTTAAGGACCATAGTAGTAGGTTTATAAACTTTTGCTTTTTATTAATATGTAAATTTATCTCAAAACAGTTCTAGATAAAAATATCGACATTGACAACTGAAAAATTGACATTCATCATTAGCATCTTAATGTTGAGAGCCAACATTATTCCATTTTAACATTTTCAGGGTACTTTTTGAATTCAAAAAAATTTACATGGAAATGTTGCTACTAAATGAAAACTTCTAGAAGTTTCCATGAAAATTTACTCTAGATCTAAAATAAATTTACACATTAACCATTGTTTCCTATCATGTTCATAAACTTCCCTTGATTCATAAACTAATAACCATTTTAGTCATATTAAAATCCATCGATTTTCAATACTTACTTGAACCTCATTTTGCCATGATATATTAACATTTAAGAAATATAAAATGTACGAAGTAATAATATATCACTCTCTGACTCAAGGAACGATTTTATACCCCTCCAATCCTGAATATAATAATATCCGAAAATTTCACCCAACAATAAACAACACAGGTTAAAACTGGATTGGCTCAGGCTACTTCTACCAATTAGGAGACAATTATTTGATTTAAAACATAGAAAAGTTAACTATAATTCATCCAAAAGAAAACAGTAACCTAAATACGAAATTCTTGGGGCTAAACAGTTGGCATAGGGTGGCAACAGATCCACTGCCATAGGTTTCATGGAATGGAAAATCATGGAGAACTTAGAAACTATGTCATATCATCAATGATCCTGGTGTTACATTGTACATAATATCCTTTTGTCAATCTTTTTCTGCCCAAAACGTGTTCACATTGACTAACACAAATGTGTAACAATAGCTGTCAATACAGCAGCAATTTGCTCCCATGCTTTTCTCCCACAACACTAGTAAAACATGCATGCAAATATTCCCTACAGTCCTAAATATAAAACCTCCTCGGTTGTAACTGGTTTGCATTGCCACTTCTAATCCACACCTAAATGCTGGACATTACTCCCATGATGAATATAGTTAGAGTACATGTCGGTCGGGTCAGAGTCGGATTGTAGTACTTCCACGTCTGATTACCCTCACTAACTACCATCACGGTAAAATGACGTCACAAGCATCCGTCACTAAATTATAATCAAGTCAATCAATTCACCAAGCTTGCTTTTGTTCCCAGATCCAAAGCTTACAAGCATTGTAAGGTCAGAAATCTGGCTCAAACTACCCTTCAAATTCTTCCAAACCCAAGAAAGTATATCTCTGGAACTCACCGTTTGGATGACAAAAGGTGGTCTGTTTTGTCGGGAGTACCTTATTTCCCGATTCATCTGTACTAGTTTCAAGACCACAAGCATTGCAAAGGGAGTCTAAATCAGATTCCTGTTTAAGTTATCCGGACATCAGTAATGAATACACTCCTAAAGATCAAGATAACTTAAGAAATGTGCGAAGTAATTTTTTTTCAAAAGAAAAGTTTACGATGTAACATGGAGTTATAAGAAAACATCCTTTAATTTTTTTTAGATATTGCTCGAGAAATCCCCTCAAGCTACAAATCATCCCCCTTAATTTGTGAATCCTCTTACTGGGTTTTGGATCCATCATATTCAATAAGGAGTGGCAGGAAAGATAAAAGGTGGATTCTATGTATATTTCAACATCATTATGTTATGATCCTTAATACACAGTACTCCCTTTTGTCCTGAATATAAACCCTTTAGCCATTTTGAAGGGGGATGGGGTGAAGGTTTATCTGGCCAAAGTGAAGGGTCTGAAGTTGACAGAGGTCCTTATAAGGAGTAGATTAAGAAATTATGGATGTCCAATTCATATCAGTTTCGACAATTGCACACCAAATACTCAATTTACAATTACAATTTCATATGTGTGTGTGTGTGAACAGCATATTCTGGTGAGTTATTTATAAGCTGAAAATTAACAAGTTCAGCATGGAAGTTAAAGACCGTCACTGTCTCTGCACAATTGGGAAAAGTGTCCGTAATTGTAAAAACCTCAGTCTATTGCAGTCAACAAAATCCATACCTTCATTCTCAAGAGTACCGAAAGTTCGAGCAGAGGATATGGATGAAGTTTGTAACCACCAAAGTTTATACATGCCAATGCCAGCACACGAATCTTTTGCAATAACGTATGTGTACATATGCACAAATAAAACTCTTATCATAATCACAATATAGTTTAATAATAAAGATAAACCACAAACACTGAGAAGAAACGTTAGCAAAGCAAGATCAATAATCTACTAGCTTAGAAGATGATTGAAAAACTATTCTTGGGAAAACAGATTTTATACTTATGATTAGTAGACATAAGTTAATTCTGTGCATAGACAAAATCTAGAACCCTAAACAAAGGAAGTAGAGAAGTTGCTGGATATGCCAGTAATGAAACCATCATATTCCCTTTCTTTCTCTGAATCTCACTTAAGGTTTCACTGTATAAAGTTCTGGGATAAATTTCATATATTATTCATGAACAAAGGGAAGATATATATATACAAAAGGTAGGAGTCATAGAATTAAATGACTGTATCTCCTAAGAATCATATCTGATCCTCTAAGAATAAAATCTGATTCTATACAAATTGTATTAAATAAGATATCTTTACACTCCCCCTCAAGTTGGAGCATAAATGTTAGTCATGCCCAACTTGTTACAGAGATAGTCAATCCGAGCCCCATTTAGAGCTTTAGTCAGCAAATCACCAAGTTGATCTCCAGACCTCACATGTCCCGTGGAAATAACGTTTTCTTTGATTTTATCACGAACAAAATGACAATCAATCTCTATGTGTTTTGTGCGTTCATGAAAGACAGAGTTGGATGCTATGTGCAAAGCTGCTTTATTGTCACACCACAACTTTGCTGGTAATGACGTTTTGAGACCAACTTCCTTTAACAATTGATATATCCACACTATCTCACACAGATTGTGCCATGGCTCTATACTCTGCTTCTGCGCTAGACCGGGATACCACATTCTGTTTCTTACTTCTCCAGGATACTAAATTTCCACCAACAAAGACACAATATCCTGTAGTAGACCTTCTAGTAGCTTTCAATCCACCATAGTCCGCATCACAAAAGCATTCAATACCTGTGTGACCATGATTCTTGTATAATATACCACGACCAGGGGATCCCTTCAAGTAATGCAAGACATGCTCTAAGGCCTCCCATTGGTTAACAGTTGGCGACGCCATAAACTGGCTGAGCACACTAACTGGAAAGGTGATATCAGGACGAGTCACGGTGAGATAGTTTAATTTCCCAATCAATCTACGATATCTCTCGGGATGTTCAAATGGTTAACTCTTATCATCACCAAGCAGTTTGCCCTTATCATCCTCAAGCAAATTCTCTGGTAATTTACTTCCATCAATATCCAGAAGTGGGTTAGGAATCATTGGAAAACTGCTAGGGGAAGCTCCTAGTTTTCCTGTTTCTTCCAACAAATCAAGAACATATTTCCTTTGTGTTAAGAAAATGCCTTTCTTACTCCTCATGACTTCAATTCCTAGGAAGTACTTCAACGATCCCAAGTCTTTTGTTTGGAAGTGAGAGTTAAGGAAGAACTTAAGTGATGAGATTCCTGAAGTGTCACTACCAGTAATCACAATATCATCAACATACACCACCAACAGGATAAAACCAGCATCTGTTCTGTGATAAAACACAGAGTGATCACACTTACTCTGTTTCATGCCAAATTTCTGAACCACGGAGCTAAACCTGTCAAACCAAGCACGTGGACTCTGCTTTAGGCCATACAGAGATTTTCGAAGATGACACACTTTCCCAGACTCCCCCTGAGCAACAAAACCAGGTGGTTGCTCCATGTAAACTTCTTCGTGAAGGTCACCATGCAAGAAGGCATTTTTGATATCCAGTTGGTGGAGATCCCAATTATAAGTGGCTGCCATAGAAATGAAGAGGCGGACAGAGGATAACTTAGCCACAGGTGAAAAGGTCTCGGAGTAATCAACTCCATAAGTTTGTGCATAGCCTTTTGCAATAAGACGAGCCTTAAGACGTTCGAGACTGCCATCAGCCTTGGTTTTAATAGTGAATACCCACTTACACCCAATTGCCTTCTTCCCACGAGGTAAATCAACTAGAGTCCATGTACCAGCTTGATCAAGGGCTGTCATCTCTTCAAGCATAGCAGCACGCCAACCCGGGTGGGCTAAGGCAGTATGGAGAGTTTTAGGAATGGTAATGGCGTCTAAGGATGCAACAAAGGAACAAGAAGCAGGGGACAAGTGGTTAT